>PVJH01007907.1:0-89177 GCA_004026705.1 Nesogale talazaci | reverse complement strand
GGCAGCTAGTCTTCCTATTCTTTCAAAGTCCTTGAAAGTAAACATTCACATTAGTTCATCGCTGTTCGTTTTGACATACCTGGGTCTGGAGTGTAAGTGAATGGCTGAACATCATGAGACCTTCCAGCATTGGTCACTACATATATTCCCACAGATACCGGCAAAGTTATATGCTGGTCATGATATGGAGGAACCTTCACAATAAGATGATTCTAATTTAAAGTACAAGAGTTAAAAAAAAAGCAAAATTAAAGTTAAATTTTGAAATAAAACAATTTTCATTTAAATATTCTTCCTGATAGTTATCATGCTCTAAAACTCATACATGGCAAAAGGTATTTTAAAATTCAGGTTCATAGAAATCAGAACATGCGGGCTGAGCCCCGGTGGCATAGTGGTTGTGCGCGGGACTGCAGCCCACTGGGACGGAGGTTTAATTCCAGCAGTGGGGCTGGACCTCCTACTCCCACCACCGGAGAGCAGTGATGCACCCCCCCAAAAAAAAAAATCAGAACATGTATTTTATGCTCCCCCTTTAAAAGAATTTTTAAGGATGAGCTCCGGTAGCATAGTGGTTTGTGTGCAGCACTGCTGCCCACTGGGTCGGCGGTTCAAATGCAGCAGCAGCTCTCCAGGAGCAAGGCTGGGCCTCCTACTCCCACCAAAGGGCAGTGAATCCCCCCACCACTCAAAAAGAATTTTTAAAATATCAATGTAAATTAAGTAGGGGGTTACATTCCAGATCATTATTTTTATATTCAATAACTTAAAATTATTAACAAACTCCCCAATGGTATGTCCTACCCCACTTTGATTCTCTCCTTGTGCATTACTATCTTCCTCTTCAGCTAATGGAATACTTGTCTACCCTTTAGTGCTTTTTGACCACTTCTATTGTAAAATTTAAGTATTTTTCACAGTGGCTCACAAGGCTCCATGTCCTGACATCTCCACCTCATTTCTTACTCTTCCTAGCTTGCTAGACTCTTCCCACAATGACCTCATCAGTCAATTCTTTCACTTTGCGGAGAATACACACGTATAGCATACACCACATTAACAGATTCTACCGTTACAACTTAGTGGCACCGATTACATTTTTCATGTTGTACAATTAGTCACACCCTTCTTTTCTGAGTTTTCTCTGCATCAACATCAACAAGCTACCCTCTAGGGTTTCTATCTAATCTTGCAAGTTGCTCGTGCCAATTTTATCCCATATAAATTGTTCTTAAAGAGTATAATTCTCAGGCTGAGTCCTGGTGGCGTAGTGGTTGTGCGCGGGACTGTGGCCAACTGGGTTGGAGGTTCAAATCCAGCAGCAAGGCTGGGCCTCCAACTGCCACCATCAGAGGACAGTGATGCGGCCCCCCCCCCCCAAAAAACAAAAAAGGCAAGCAACAAAAAAAAGAAAGAAAAAAGAGCATAATTCTCCACAAAACTTTTTTTACTAGTTAAGCTAAATTATTTCCCAGTTTTAAAAAGGGGTCCTATTCCTATTGTCGCTATCCCTTAATTCCATTACAGTTTCATCTTTTTGATCATCTGTTATTACTACAGTATCAAGGGTTTTAAATGTGTTCTCATCTAAATAACAGATTATTCCTTGTGCCTGGTTAGACGTTGTTGGTTATTTAACTTTGTTGATCTTTCTAGTATGCTTCTCATTATAGTGTTCCATTCATTTGTGATAAATGATCATTTTATTTACTTTTTTTTTTTGGGGGGGGGGCATCACTGCTCTCCGGCGGTGGGAGTAGGAGGCCCAGCCCCACTGCTGGAATTGAACCTCCGTCCCAGTGGGCCGCAGTCCCGCGCACAACCACTACGCCACCGGGGCTCAGCCCTGATAAATGATCATTTTAGATCCTCAGTTTGTTCTTGCATTGTTTTTATTTCCATTAGTTCTGTGGGAATGTTTTTCCTTAGTCCTTTAATTATATTTAGCATTGCTGTATTACAGTTTCCTATTTATTCTTATTGTTTGATACTCCCTAGATGACGTTTTCATTCCCTTTGTCACATTTCTTTGGATGAGCCAATGTTTCTCCATTCTTTGTGTGTCTTGAAATTTTTGGTTGGGAAAAAAAATGTTTTTGTTGGAACACTGGAATTTTCAAGAGCATTAATATTCCCTTTCCTCTTCTTGGCCTCTGCTTATTGTTTCCTCTCCCTCTTTGTGACACCTCCGTTTTTCTCTTTGGTTTAACTGGGAAAGGAAAGGTCCAGACAATATCTTTTCCAACCTTTCCCACACACACCCGAGGGAACCACTGCTAAAATGAGAGATCATGTTCAAAATCATCTGTCCACCAGGAGGCGCAGCCCACCCCACCCCACCCACCTCTGGTCATGACTCCCTTCTCAGTCTCATTCAGTCAGATAATCTACGCCAAGTGAGCTCCCTTTGGGGCTTCAGGCTGCCTTCAGTTTTGCTAGAGGTCCCCAATTCTGTTCTGTGGAGCTGTATCTATTTGAGCTGGCACTCAGGAAAAGCACATTTCCTTTGTTTCAGGAGGAAACGGCCTTCATTCTCCTTTAGAAAGACCTCGGAAAGATGTTTTACTGGTTTCAGAGTTCCAGTGGAAGGTCTCCACTACGGAGACCCAACTTCCAACTTCACTTTAGAGAACACTCCAGAGGGACCCTCAGGGAGATGTGCCCGGAATAGCCTCCCCTTAATACGCCTGGTGGCTAACACACAGTAACTTCAGTTAGCAGTCCTGCATGTCACTGTAAGGGGAGCAGACAAACCGAAACCAATCTACAGGGAGCTCAATCCTGCTGGTTTCAGAGGCTCAGCCATGAGCGAAAGGGAAGAAGGAACAGAACTCGCAAACAGTTTGCTATTGCCTTGCAACCAACAATTTACAGGCGGGATTGGGGAGTCACATTGGTGTTAGGTCCTCTGGGAAGTCTGCCATGTTGTTGTCAGTCTTCCCTCCACCAATCACCCCCATTCCCTGAGGATTGGATCGCTGGCTTTGGTGCTGTGCCACTAGAGATGCCTGCTTTTCAGCACACAGCAGCCGCAGGCATCTTTCGTCCCAGCTGGGAAGGGAAGCAAACATGCCATCCCTCCTCCTTTGCTAATACCGTCTGGACTTTGCCTTGGGGTAAATGTTGCCCTTTTGATCTCAAATGGCTGTTTATTCTACAGTGTGCTACCTCACTAGTATTCTTGTTTGTGTCCCTTAGAGACCTATCTACACACTGGCTGAACATGAAACCATGCGGATGAATTCAGGCCTGTATTTGACTAAGAGTCATTGTCTCAGGGATTCTGCCAGTCTCTAGCCAACCAGTAAGGCTGGTCTTTTTAGTGAATCGGTTCTTTTTCCTTCCACTTTTTTTTTTTGGGGGGGGGGGGGAATTACTGCTCTCCGGTGGTGGGCGTAGGAGGCCCAGCCCCACTGCTGGAATTGAACCTCCGTCCCAGTGGGCCGCAGTCCTGCACACAACCACTACGCCACTGGGGCTCAGCCCTCCAAGAACTTTTAATGTGGTCCCTTTGCACAGTAGTTGGTGTAGTAGTTAAACACCCACAAATTCTTCTAGTCTCATATTTGTTTTTATATAAAATATTTTTTTTCTTATCTGCACAACTACTAACGCCTTGTTTTTATTTTTATACTCTAAAAAGTAGTATAGAAAGAACTCCAAACCTAAAGGAAACTCCCTGTAATGGAGTCAATTCTGATTTATAGCAATCCTCTAAGATAAAATAGAACTGCCCATTTAGATTAATGAGGCTAAATATCTTTCCAGAGCGGAAAGTCTCAACTTCCCCAACTGGGAGTCCAAACCATTGACCTTGCAGTTAGCAGCCCAAAGCATAACTCGCTCCTCATTAAAAAGTATCAAAGTCCAAGTCCTTTATGAAAATGACACAAATTTCAAAATTAAAAGCGGAACCAAAGACTTAATGAGAGATCATAGTAAATTTACCTCTTTTACATGTTTGCTAGCAAAAGCCTTAGGACCTCTAAATATAGTCACCAACTAAGGACACAATTCCTATCCATTATACTGCCTTGTTTTTATAATCATTTTTTAACTTATTATAGCTAGTGTCCTAACTGCCCTGATAAACAGCATCTAGAAAATGCAACTAAATCCATGCCTCAAAGGTAATGGGAAAGAGGGATCAAGGAAGGAAAGGAGGTAATGAATTCTAAATTTTAAGTTCTATAAAAGTTCTCTATCAAGTTAAAGACTGTAATTTGTCAATGCTCACTTATTAATATTTTGTATCACTTATCAGTTCCTCAGTCTCCAGAATAAGTTTTCTTTTTTTTTTTTTGGGGGGGGGGGGCCACATTACTGCCCTCTGGTGGTCATGGGAGCTACCCAGCTTTGCTCCTGGAGAGCTGCCCCTGGATTTGAACCACCAAGCCAGTGGGCCACAGTCCCACACTCAACCACTTCGCCACCAAGGCTCAGCCCCAGTTTTCTTATCTATAAAACTGAATTATAAGATAACAATTGCAGAACATTGCAAGCAACATATTAAAAAAAAAAACACGATTTTTCAGGTCACACAAAAGTATTGTATTATTAAATTAAGTTTCTGTAAGGGGCCAACTATAAATATTTAAGAATCTGGTGAAAACTAGAAAAGAAGAATAAGAGAACTTGGACCACACAGAAATATTTTCTACAATGTGACTAAAACAAAGTAAAAGGTTTTTCATTATTATCTAGTAAGAATTTGGTATTTGGAGGAACAGAGAAGTGGTACAATAGCTACTCTGCCCCTAAACTTTAAAAGTCAATCAGAATAAGCCACAGTTGATCTCTGGAGAGTGGAATGCAGTGAGCAACCAGCTAGCTGAGATTGCCCAATGTAATAGACACACGGCTACTGAATTCCACTAACTCTTTTCCACAGCACACAGTTCACACTAGAGGAAAGTTTTCTATACAGAATTTGTCTAGGTACCATATGTTCTCGAGTATACGCCGACCCAAAGATCAGCAAGGGCACAAAAAATGCATTAAAATGCTGCTTAAAAATTTGGCTTATCACTGGGCCTCCTACTCCCACCACTGGAGAGCAGTGATGCCAAAAAAACAAACAAAAAAACTTGGCTTATCATGGGTATATACAGTATATAATAAGCTACATTTGCTATTATACATAATGCTTTGATTTACTAGTTTTTTAAAATATAGAAAAAATATAAAAACAAAAGAATTATGAAGAATTAAAGCATTTGAATTACGTTGCTGGCAAAGAATACTGAAAGTTCCAAGGACTGCCGAAAGAACAAAGAAATCCATCTTGAAAGACGTGTAGCCAGAAGGCTCTTTAGAAGCAAGGATGTCAAGAGCCTGTCTCATGTACTTTGGACTTGTCATCAGGAGACTAGTCTCTTGAAAAGGATATAATAATGCTTGGTATATAATGCTTTTATAAAGTAGACCTATCTAAGAGAAAGACCTTATATAAGACTGACTGGCTGTAAAATGGGTTCAAAAACAAGCACAACTGTGAGCAGAGCTCAGGTCCAAGCAGTGTTTCATTCTGTTGCACATGGGGTCTCTGTGATTACGGATCAACTTGATAGCACCTACAACTACTTCTCTGCTTTCACACGCTCTTTATCCTACATTTCTTGTTTGGGGTATTTTACATATTCATTTATTCCTTCTTTTCTAGTCTCCCTCTCTCTGACCTACACCTATACATATCACTCTTCTGTATATGCAGTTCAACCCTCTGATATCTAAACTGCCTCATAAACTTGGCAACTCTCGATTAGGCTTAACCTCAATTGGTTTAGTCCCATCTTCCATATCCTGATTCCAAAATCAGTCTGGTCTTTATTTTTGTTTTCAAGCTTTCTTTTTGCTGTTTGAAAAAAAAAACCTATTTTACAATTTTATATCCATTTTTAAATGTTTAATAAATTTTTCTTTTTAATATTAAAAATGAATATTAACAGATAAAAGCATCTGGCATACTGGCATACAGGGGAGAAAAACGCACACAACAATCAAACCCACTGCCATCAAAGAAATCACTGAGACACTAACTCACCCTAACCTACACCGTCTCTGAGACTTTAATTCTCTATGGATACAACTTCTTCCTTAGAGCAGCTTGCAGGTTTGAATCACTGAACTTACCCTCACATCACAGTACCACCAGGCATCCTTTGCATACACAAGTACTTAATGATGTTTTACTTATTAGCAATGACAACTCTTTTTATATATTTTTGACAACTCTCTTCTTTATGGTGAGAAATGTGAGTTAAATAACTAAACACATAAACTTTATGCTAATTTGCCAAATACAGAATTAGCCATTTCTAGCATCAGTGAAATGATGCTATTTCAGTTAAAGAAACTCAAAGACATTTTAAATGATAATATGATTTTATATAAAGAGATCTGTTGATTCGGGAGAAATTCAGAACAAAACTGACTTCCTTAGAGAGTAAACAACCAAATTATAAAATGGCTTAAATTATACCTGATGAAACAATTCCATGTCGATTTCAGCTTCTGACTTCCAAGAATTTTCATCTGAATGAAAAAAAAACCAGTGACTTATTAAACATTTGAAATATGTTTTCACTCTGCAACTTTATCTTTACTATAAATTATCTTTATTATCATTTACTATAAAGTCTATCTTTATTCACTGGGGCTGCGTGAGGTGCGGGCGTGCGCCCGGGCCCAGAGTCCCTGCAGGCGGCCAGGCGCCAGAACCAGCTCGAATTAAAAAAAAAAAAAAAAAAAGGTCTATCTTTACTATAAAGTCAAACATGCAACAATCTCTGTATGACTATTATGCCTACTTACCAGAAACATTTTCTTGGAAAATAACCTTAGTTCCCTTCAGAAAGTTCTTGCCAATTAAAAACACTTCTTCTTCTCCTTTCACTGAGCAGCTATGCAAGCTTTTCTTTAAGATTTCTGGCACTCCTGCCGGCTGGGCTGTAAATATATACAAGCATTCAATAAAAAAGAACCACTAACACTCTTTCTTATGTATATTTAACTTAGTATACTTCAATTTTCCAGAGCTGGTTGTTGTCTTTGTGAACCAATGCAGGTAGGTATACTCATTGCTATTAGTTCAGTCTAAATCATTTTATTGGGGGCTCATATACCTCCTATCACGATCAATAGATATGTTACTTGTATGCAGACCACATTTGCACATTTATTGCCATCATCATTCTTGAAACATCCTCCTTCTAGCTAGGCTCCAGGTACCAGCTCCTCTTATTTCCCCTCCCTCCCCACTCCCTGTCCTCCCCCCTTAACAATTTACAAATTGTCATTATTTTGTCACCGTACACTGTCTGATGTGTCATTTTACCCACTTTCCAGTTGTCCGTACACCAGAG
Organism: Nesogale talazaci; assembly: GCA_004026705.1. Lineage (NCBI taxonomy): Eukaryota > Metazoa > Chordata > Mammalia > Afrosoricida > Tenrecidae > Nesogale > Nesogale talazaci. Next base: position 81,813 of record PVJH01007907.1, on the reverse strand, counting down.
GGGAGGTCATATGTAGATCCCTCTAATAGGTTTCCCCTTTCTACTCCACCTTCCCTCCACTCTCACTCTCACCCCTGGTCCTAAATGGATCATCTGTCTTGAATTGCCCGTTACCGGCTACAGGGTACAGAACTGAGATAAAATAACAATCTATGTAAAGAACTCAGTTTGTCCCCAGAAAATGCTATAGAGGAATTTTTTAAAAAGAAGGAAAACTGTTTTGTATATGAAAGGATAGAAATTCAGAAAAATGTTAAAAGCAAAACTATCCACCATATAAGTAACTGTCTACTCGGAATATATGCTCAACATAAAGAAAAATTTTTATGCCCAGAAGAAAAACATGTTTGTGTTTACAGCAGTGTTGTTTACACTAGAGAAAAAGTGGAAACCCTCCAGGAGCAAGGCTGGGCCTCCAACTCCCACCACAGCAGTGATGCCCACCCCACCCCCCAAAAGTGGAAACTCAAAGATCCATCAATTGATACTGATAAATGCTAAATAAAGATGAACCTTGAGGCTAAGCCCTGGTGGTGCAGTGGCTGTGTGCGGGACTGCGGCCCACAGGGTTGACGGCGCAAATCCAGCAGCAGCTCTCCAAGAGCAAGGCTGGGCTTCCTACTCCCAGCAGGCAGTGATGCGAAAAAGATGATGAATCTCGAAAATACATTGCTATGTGTAAGAACAAAAAGGCTATATTGTATAATTTCAATGATATGGAATGTCCAAAACAAGAACATCTATAGAAGAGCCAAAAAAAAAAAAAAAGGGAAGACCCTCAACGAAATGGATTAGGACAATCGGCTCAGACAAAACAATGTTGAGAGTAGAGGAGAAGTGGGCAGTGTTTCCTTCTCTTGCACTAGTGTCAATATGAGTCAGAACTGACTACATGGCATCTAACAATGATCAACAATAAATTATAAACTGTATGGTGACTGAAGATGTACAAAGGTAAGCAAAACACCGTATTACTATAAAAATCTTAGAAAGTTTTAATTAAAAAATCAAAATGCGTATCTATTGTTTCTCAATATATTCTCTATCTAGGGCTACATACTACTCATCTGACCAATTCTCAAAGAATTCTACTCTCTCTCTTTTTTTTATCTCTTTCTATACTATGTGAAAACACTAGTTATGGCATCATGCTGCTGCTGGTGGTGTTAGCTGCTGTCCAGTCAGTTCTTATTTATTCAAAATTAGGTGTTCTCTATTTTACTTCTCTGAGTTCTAATATCCATCGCAAGGACTACACAGAACTCACACACAAAATTCATGAGGAAAAGGGTTTATTAAGGAAATTAACAAGTTGTTATCCCAGTGAGAAATGCTCAGAGTTCAGTGGTTTATTGGAACAGGTTACAAAGTTTTATAACTCTGCTCTAAGTCTCAACATGAAAGCACTCAGCTCGTCCACGGGTTAGCAACTCCACGTCCCTGACACTCAGCCCAAAGGCACTCAGCTCTATTTCCAAGGATCAGCAAGGCCAACTTTCCCTGCTACGCTAAGTTCCCAGGGGTACCTCACTCTGTAAGCGAGTCTCTTGCACAAAAGCTTTACTTGTTTGATAGGTTGGAGAGTTCATCACTTTGTCCCATGCTCTGACTACTGGTTCTGCTGCTGCTCCTCTGATATAGCGATCACCTGGAACCAGGATGTTCACACTGCAGGAATCTTGGGGCAGGGCAGAGAAGTTTGGTGTGTTTCACAAAATGGCTAGAAGAGCCATGTTAAATAATTCATGGCCCCATTCAGTTAGCAACCCTGTGTAGAATCATAACACCATTCCATCCTGTGTTATCCTGACAACTGTTCATAACTTAAGCCCTGTTGCACGCATATCAGTCCGTCTTGTTGAAGGTCTTGCTCTTTTCCTCTACCCTTTGCAGGGTCTGGTCTCTCTTGATAACATGTCCAAAGTATGTGAGATAAGAGCATTTTGGCTGTGCTTCTTTCAAGGTTTTGTTTGTACTTTGGTAGTCCATGCTACTTTTGATTTTCATTAAGCACAACTCAAAATGCTTCAATTCTTCTGCAATCTTCATTATTCAGTATACTTTCAAGTGTGTATGAGGCAACAGAAAACATCATGGCTTGGGTCAGGGGCATCTTAGTCCTAAAAGTAACAATCTTGCTCTTCAACACTTTAAAGAGATCTTGTGCAGAAGATTTACCCAATGTAACGCATCTTTTGGAGTATGACCTCTTGACAGCTGCACCCTTGAACACTGATTGTAAATCCAAGCAAGATGAAATCCTTGACAACTTTAATCTTTTCTCTGTCTTGAGTATTTTGGTTTTCTTTACAGTTAATTGTAATTCACATTAAAAGCTGCAATCCTTGATTTTCATCAGCAAGTGCTTCAAGCCCTACCCACATTCAGCAAACAAGGTTGTCTCCTCTGCATTACTGGAGGTTTTTAACAAACCTTCCTCAAAATTGATGCTGCATTCTCCATGTAAAGTCCAGCCTCTCTCATGTGGTTAGCATACAGAATAAGTAAGCGTAGTGAGAGGCTACAACCTTGATGCACCCCTTCCTTGATTTTCAAACACGGAAGAAAGATGGTTATCTGCTTCCATAGCGAAGTTATAGTCTAAGAAGCCCTCTGTAACGTTTCTCTGAGTTGGAAGCAACCCAATGACAGGGTTTTTTTGTTTTGTTTTAACTTTTTGAAATTTAAAGATATTAAATGTATTCCTAAGAGAACATAGCTATAGTTATCCACTGAGCACAGAGACAGGTTTTAAATATGTTCTATTTGGAATAAACCACTGTTGAGTATAAAGAAGAACCATAGTTAACTACACTTTTGCCTTAACGTGGTATGTACCACTTTTATGTTTCACTTATACAAAATGATCGTCTTCCTATATATTAATATCTTCAAACAATAGACAAGTATAACTACGTTTTATTTTTTTAGATCAGATATTTTAAATGAGATTGCTTCTCATTACATGCCTTTTCTATTATAGCAAAGGTGACTAGTAGTCATCTCCAGTTAACGAATATTACATCGTTGTCAGGATGAAATAGGATATGTTTATATTATTAGTGGAAAACCCCATTAGAGTAATACTCACTATAGAAAGAAGGGACTTACACATCGAGAATTGGAAGATGGTCTGAGTGTGATCAGGCTTGTTCTCTCCCCTAATTGCACCTGCCTACCTGTACACCTGTATACATTTTTTGGTGGTGGGAGTAGGAGGCCCAGCCCCACTGCTGGAATTGAACCTCCATCCCAGGGGGCCGCAGTCCTGCGCACAACCACTAAGCCACCGGGGTTCAACACAAACCTGCATACATTTTATACTGTTTTCATCCAGGTGGGGAAGGCCTGCAACTGTAGAGAGCTGCTCTGACTAGTTTGCTGCTGTGTACAGGTCAGGACGAAGGAATCCAGTCCTATTCTCTAACAAGTTATCAATAGCAAAGGTGGTCCTGTGCATAGTTTTATCTCAATTTCTGTAACTCCTACATGTCTACCTCCCATTTCAAGGGGAAACTTTATTTATTAATTTATGACATTTGAAGTTATAGAGTATAACTTAGCAAAAACGCAAGCCCCACTGCATCGAGATGATAGAGCAACTCTTATGTAGGGCTTCCAAGATAAAATTTTTGCAGGAACAAGCAGCCTTATCTTTCTCCTGTGGAGCAGTAGCTAGTCCAATGCTTAAGCCACAGAACCACCAGGGCTCCGTATGCATAAGTACAATATTACTATCAGGCTAATGTTAAAAATAATACTTTCTCCAGTTCATTTATCTGAACATTAAAATATTTAGTTTATTAAAAAAACCTATATTTTATTTATCAGATAAATAATAAAGTTATCTGAAAAGCTACAATCTTTGATTGTATATTGATTGAAAACTCATGAAGATCAAGTAAAATTAGACTGAATATGGAATGTTGAATTTAAAAGTCAAATTATTAAACTATTAGGAGTGTGCAGATTAAATGGCTTTTAGACTTTTCTGAATGCATAATTAGATAGAATAAATATTCATATGAATTATTAGAAATATTTAAGCTAGCTATACAATGCTTTAAGATGTTTTTACATGCGATTCTATGAAAATAGGTAACACAGATTAGACAAATGAGCACTATATGTCATTTATATTTGCAAATTAATTCTTATTCTACTATTTTCTCTTCTTTTTTGGGGGGGCATCACTGCTCCCTGGTGGTGGGAGTAGGAGGCCCAGCCCCACTGCTGGAATTGAACCTCCGTCCCAGTGGGCCGCAGTCCCGCGCACAACCACTACGCCACCGGGGCTCAGCCTTATTTTCTCTTCTAAAAGAGATAATAGAAGCCATCACTGCCAAAGTGCCCTCTCTTTTTAAAAAGGTTATAACTGCCCAGGTTTATATGACCCAATTTCTCCCAACTATGTGGGCAAGGTAATTGTGAAATAGTCAAATAAAGGAATAGAAATATATATATAAATGCCCAATATAAACAGTACTGGTATACAAAAATGGTATTCAGTAAAATCTCAATACAAATTGAGAGTTACTTTCTAAAATTATAAAAAGTCCATATATGACAGAACATAAATCTGGGGTAAGGAAAATAGTTATCTAAATAGGACTTCTGTTGCTTCTTAGGGATATAAGATACAATCTAGATATTCTTTTGTTATGTAGGTGTATCATCAAAGATAAAAATTAACAAATGCTGACAATGATTATAGACGAAAAGTTTTCAGAAAATCATGTCTTTTAGTTCTTTTATATAGCAAAATGTCCTTCAGTAAGTATTCAGGTTGAAAGTATTAGGTCATATAAAAATCATATAGACTCCACTAACCTGAAATTCTACCCTAGTAATATTCAAATTAATCCATCATAAATTATAGCAAACAGTACTGGTATACCTCAACTGAAAAGTTTTACAATTTAATAAACTGGTTATGAATTACTTTGTCCTCATCTGAATGCAATTTAGATTTAAAAACCTAGAATTTCTTTGCTTTTTTGAATTAAGTAAACAATGCCAAGAAAGGAAAAAAAAACTCTAAAGAAATTTTTCTTAAGTGATAGTAAGAGGTAAAAATGTTCCCAGTTTATTACTTGTAATAATAACCATAGAGAAAAGCTAACAAATATAGTGAAACACAGATAACAATATGACTGAGGTTAAAAAAAAAACAAAAAATGAGTTATCTTGTTATGCAGAGGTTAGCAATAAGGATTCCATTTCCTAATTAATAAAATTTAATATAACTAGAATTTATAATCAGAAGCTCAACTTCGAACACATTGTATATTTACAAATTTCTGCTTATTTTACTCTTACGTTTGAGACAAAAAGGCATTTTTTCCGAGCAGGAAACAAAATTTCACAGCTTCAAGCTGTTCAGTTAAATCGGCCACCACAAAAAATGAAGTCTAAGTGAACCTGCTTTCATGAAAAAATTCATTATAACAAGAGAGAATCTTCCCAGGCTACCCGACTCTGAGATGTTGCAGAGAGTGAGCTGTTCAGTGACCATCTATCTACAGCAGTGCTTCTCAACCTGTGGGTTACAAACCTTTAGGGGTTACAACCCTTTCACAAGGGCCGCCTGGTTCATAACAGTAGCAAAATTACAATTATGAAGTGGCAACGAAAATACTTTTATGGTCGAGGGGTCATCACAACTTGAGGAACTAAATTAAAGGGTAGCAGCATGAGGCTAGCAGCATGAGGTTAACGAATACTTAGCCCAGAGAAGTTTTTTTCCATTTTGGAGTTGTTGTTTTATTTTTGTTGCCTCCTCATAATAAAATTATCTTTGTAAAGCTCACTGTTCGACACTAAGAAATTAAAAAATGTTATGCACCTTTTGCATTCTATTTCAATCACTTGGCTCTGTTTTATGTTTAGGAAGAAAATCTGATGATGACTTTTTAAATAATTCAAATTTCGCATGACCAGAATTTAGAGCGTGTAAAACATATCTGCAATGCCCCAAAATTTTAACCAATAACTTTATAAGTCTCCATACATTTAAAAATCTCCATATTTTCTTACTTACTGCACAAAATTGGAGAAGAGGGCGTTTGCAAAGTCAAAGTCGAACCATCTTTCCTTGTGATATTAACTCGAAAAACCAATCTGGCACGAGTGCTTTTTTTCTTGGAACCAGCAATTCCAATTCTGGCTTCAACGTCAGCATTTCTCAATTTCAATATCCCTACACAATCCACCCTAAAAAAGAAAGATATTTATTAACTAATATTTTCTGCTGAATACATAACACAACATACTTAAACCAGATTCTTTTTTTTTTTTTAAGTGTATTATTTTTTTAAACTGGCAATACAGTCATACACTCTAAAGGCAAGAACTTCCAAGGTCAAATTCTTATTAAATTTTCCTGTATAATTATGAAAGAAAAAAGGTGACTATTTACAATCTGAACACAATAGCTTACAAGAGACACCTTTCTTAATTCATCTTAAAAATCAAAGTCAGTCGTTTTGTTTCTTTTGCAACTAATTTAGATGCTAAAATAGAAGAAATATATATATTTTTTGATATATATATATATATATATATATACACATATATTTAAACAGCAGTAACTGTCTCAAAAAGTCATTAAAAAGTACACGATAGGGCTGAGCCCCGGTGGCGTAGTGGTTGTGCTCGGGACTGCGGCCCACTGGGATGGAGGTTCAATTCCAGCAGTGGGGCTGGGCCTCCTCCTCCCACCACCAGAGAGCAGTGATGCCCCCCCCAAAAAACAAAAAAAAAGTACACGATAATGATATGTGAAAAACTCATGGTATGCTAAGTGAAAAGTTACAGTAAGTGTCAATGTTAATTACACTAGAAAAAAGACTGGAAAGATAAATATCAAAATTGTGGGTATTCTGATCATGTTATGTTCTGAAGGGTAAATTTTTTAAAATCTGCATTTTCAAATTCCTTATCATAAATAAAATACTCCTTTAGAGTTGCAATAAGTCAGACTGACTCATTAACAACACGGTTGGCTTTTTGTCCTCCCACAAAAAAAAAAAATTAGAGAAAATATAAAACTTTCACAAGCTATAGACTAAGTCTGAAAAAAAAAGAAAGGAAAACATTTTTCTCTCAAACTAGCAATAATAAAATATATAATTGTTCAAGAATTCATAAGGGTGGGGATAGAGGGGAAACAAGAACTGGGACCAAGGGCTCGAGTAGAAAGAAAATGCTTTGGAAATGTTGATGGCAACATATGTACAAATGTGTTTAATATAATTGAATGATGGATTGTTTTAAGGTTTGCAGAGCCCCCAATAAGATGGTTAAAAAAAAAACAAAACATTTTTCTAAGTAGATTTTCTAAGTAGATTTGAGATTTCCTATTCCAACTATCCTCTTGCCAACTTACTCAAATAGCCTTCAAGGAAAAAAAAAACCAATTAAGTTTTTAGCAGCAATAATCGCTGTGACTTGTAATTAACTCATTAACAGTAGCTTTCTTTTCCTAAAAAAAAACAAAAAAACAAATAAGCTGAGCCCTGGTGGCGTAGTGGTTGTGTACAGGACTGCGGCCCACGGGGTTGGCGGTTCAAATCCAGCAGCAGCTCTCCAGGAGCAAGGCTGGGCTTCCGACTCCCACCAAGGCAGTGATGCCACAAAAACAAACAAACAAACATAATAGCTATTACAATATGGGTCTATCTCCTATCAATCCAAACTATTATTATTGTTGAACAATTTCAGGATTAAAGGTCTTTTAAAAAGACTAAAGGAAAATCATTTTAAAAATTTAAAACACGCAAAAAAAATTAAAACATCAATACTTCAGATGGTTTTCAGTGAATAAAAATATATATAAGATGAAATTGTCTCAGCATATAAATTTTTTTGTTTTGGGGGCATCACTGCCCTCTGGTGGTGGGAGTAGGCGGCCCAGCCTTGCTGCTGGATTTGAACCTCCAACCCAGTGGGCCGCAGTCCCGCGCACAACCACTACGCCACCGGGGCTCAGCCCTCAGCATATAAATTTATTATAAATTTAATGTACAAGTACAAGAGCCATAAAAGATGCATTTAGATCAGTGAAATGGTTTTCCCATCAAGATATGACTAGTCACTTTATTACAAATGCTGTTGTAGAGTTTATAATAAAAACATTATGAAAGAGGAATTTCACAAAGTAAAGACAATTGATCCTAATTTATAGTTTCTTTTTTTCCTCTCTCCTAATTTTTAGTTTCAATGTTTAAAATTCAGTAAGTCAGTATATAGTCTTCCAAAATCCAGCACTTCATTCTAAGGGTATTCTCTAACTAAAAAGCTATTAAAAGTGGGAGCTGTATGAGCCCCCCCATAAAATGATTTTTTTTTTTTAAAAAAAAAAAAAAGGAGGGCTGAGCCCTGGTGGCACAGTGGTTGAGTACGGGACTGTGGCCCATAGGCTTGGCGGTTCAAATCCAGCAGCAGCTCTCCAGGAGCAAGGCTGGGTAGCTCCCACAACCACCAGAGGACAGTGATGCGCCTCCTCCCAAAAGGAGTGGGAAATATGAGCTTATTCCAAGGGCTCAAGTAGAAAATATTTGGAAATTAAGATGACAACATGTGTACAAATATGCTTGATACAAATGAAATGTTATAAGAGCTGTAATAGTCCCCAATAAAATCATTGAAGAAAGTTATTAAAAGATAATTTTAACGCATTATCATTCTACAGAAATCTATTTTTTATCTGTAGTGTTTAAAACATTTTAACAGAATGTGCAATATCTTCGTTGATATAAAAAATTTGCAACTCTAATGCTACTGCAAAAGTATAAAACATAAGGGAAAAATTCTCACTATACACTTACGCCAGGGCCATGTTGTTGCTAGGGTCTAGGCCAACTTCTATGACGGTAGTGCCTTCGACGTCCACTTCTTTGCAGGGAGTTGTATTTCGTCCAGTCACTCGGCAGGCCTGGTAAAAGCCATGTGGCTTCACTCTGCCAGAGTCGTTACCCACAAACACTTGCAATACTACGGGTTCATTATGGCCTTCCAGCTATAAGAAGATTAATATACAGTAGGAATATTACTCTTTCAGTCTACTTATAAAATCAAATATTCAAGATGCAAGACATGTATTTTTAACTAGATTACAATACTGAAATACTGAAAATATTCAAGAAAAACATTTCACAAAGGAGAGTTTCTGCAGAAAACTTTCCAAGTTTAAATTTTGCAATACTTTAATGAAAAAATTTAGATGCTAAATGTTATCCTTTGTAATATATTTGTACAGTAAGGTTAGAATGACTAGGGTTCTTTATACACAGCTGTAAATTTATGTCAATAAATTGGTTTGCTCTGATTCATGGATACATACTTACTTTGCTATTTTATTTTCATGAAGTATTTTTAATCCTGATCATAATGAAAGGTGCAGGTTATCAGGGCAACTGAGGGAGGATGTGGGTGATTTAGGGTCCTATCACCACCACATAATGAGAAAACTCACCAACCTGTGTTACTGGTATCATCTTCATCAACAAATGAAAATTAAAATGCATATGCCAAATTTTTACTCTCTTAAAGCTATTTGTGTAGAAAAGTGTTTGAGATGTAGTTGTACAAATACCAGGAAAATAAAATTCACTTTCAAAAACTAGACATATAGATCATCATAAAATCCTGGGCCAAACCACTAGGGTCTTAAATAAATTGCTAGTTCAAACTAGGATTATGAATCACTATAAATCTCTAGAGCAAATCTTCATAAATTAAATTATAACTTGTGTTGAAGAATAAATATTTAAAAAGGATTTGGGACAAAATGTTTCTCATACTAACTTTTCATAAAATTTATAGTTAAAGACAGTGAAGCTATATATAGACATAGAACAACTTATGCAGTGAACTCTGAAATGCTTTAGAAACTTATACATCTTTTGTACCCCTAACTGAACAGCTGTATTTCTGTGAAATGTGATCAAAATGAGGAAAATGGGACCAGGCAAGTAAGCAACTACACAGAGGGATATAACTCTTTTGACAACTATTATTTAGCAATCATACTTGGCAAATACAGGGGTGTATACTTTGTTGAATTAATGAAGCAATAAGCTTTTTGGGTGTTTTTTTTTTTGGGGGGGGGGCACCACTGCCCTTAGGTGGTGGAAGTAGGAGGCCTAGCCTTTGTTCCATGGAGCTGGAATTGAAACTCCATCCCAGTGGGCCGCAGTGCCGCGCACAACCACTACGCCACCGGGATTCAGCCCGTAATTAGCTTTTAAAGTCAGTCATCAATGTATTCTCTACCACAATTAGGCAACTCATTATCTAATAATATTTCTTTATTTTTTAAGTTTTTAACACATTTTCCATATATCATACATAGTTCAATCATATCAAAAGTTGTATTATCATTACATTACAATCAACTAAAAAATTTTTCATTGAAAGTACCCCAAATAGGGCTGAGCCCCGGTGGCATAGTGGTTGTGTGCGGGACTGCAGCCCACTGGGACGGAGGTTCAATTCCAGCAGTAGGGCTGGGCTTCCTTCTCCCACCACCGGAGAGCAGTGATGCCCCCCCTCCCCCCAAAAAAAAGAAAAGAAAAAAAGTACCCCAAATAAAACAACAAAAAAAACATTTTAATCTTCCTTTTACTTATTGTTGGTAGTGTAATTATTTTATCTAACAATAGTTCTGACTAGCCAAGTCCAGAGCATAACTTAAAGGTAGTAAAATTAGTAAAACATACTGAACCAAGTATCAAAATATCTGGACCAAACAAACTTATATACACAAAAGCATAACTTAGTTTTTTCACTTGCTATTTGTTCTGGGTTTGAAGCATTGAAGATAAGTTTGGATCATGGACAGTGAAGAGGGGTAAGAATGTTATTACATATGTGACTATCTGATAGTCAATTTTCATTTATATATAAAATGAAAGGTAACCTAACCATAGTGCAACTTTGAAAAACAGTTCAACTAAAAAATTTACAGAACCTTAACTGTATGTCTAGTCAAAATTCCTCCCTATTTAGAGTTTTGAAAAAGAGTAGGAACACTTGTTAAACATCCCCTTCTTTATTATTTTGCTCCTATAACGATAATATTCCAGGAGCTGAAACCCTAGATGCTTCATTCTTTTAGTTTGAGCCTGAAAAGATAAATCTACATTAATACCTTGTTTTTTTTCAACTGATGTTATCTATGTGTTTGACCCATAGTCTTCTCTGTTCAACAACTCTGATTACTATTCTCAAAGACCTTATTTTCTAAGTCCTTACTAATTTCTATTATATTGATTTGGAATAATTTTCTCTTTCTTTTTAAATGTAGAGTTGGAGAAGGATTTAATGCGATTGCTATAAATGTCAAATGTAAAGAAATATCTTCAGTGATACCCTCCAAAAGAAATATCTAGAAAAGTAAAATTAAAAAATAACAATTCAAAACTTCAAGGTATTTTATTTATCACAAGACATTTTCATCTCTCATTTAAACAAATTCTAATTACATGACCATAACATTTGGCTTCTGACTTTTATTTACTTTCTGATTATGTACTTAGTAAGGAATTATATCCTCTACTCTAAGCAGCTTCTTACTGATTTAAAGGCACACTAATGAGTGAAATTCTACATATATTGCTAAATTAAGGTAGTACCTTTACTGTAGGAAAGCCTTGTTGCGTTCTATCTTTCACAGAGCCACGGCTGCCCTCAGTAAGGTACCGGGCTCGGTGCTGGGTCTCCGGTTGCACAACTATCTTCAGCTCCTTTCCCTCACTTTTAACAGGATACTGTCCACACAACATAGGACTCTTCTTTACTCCAGCTCCTTTTTGGTTTTCCAGTGTTCTGAGAAGCCAAAGCACAATACAAAAAGTATCACAAAGTGCCTTCTACTAAAGTCACTTAAGACAAACACATAAATAGAATAGACGATAATATTAAAAAGAACTGCTTAGCATCTTCTGCCATTATAAAATATAGTCTAAGATATATTCTATAAGATGTCTTTTACAATTTTGCAACAAAATTCAACTATGTAAAGCACAAATAAAAGGAAAATGGGTAAGAAAGAAAATGAATGCAGCTGTACAGTAAAAGGCAGGCCCAAGAAAACTGAATACAATAAACTAGTAACAGGAAAGAGGATAGCTTTATGTCACTATAACTTTTTACATTGCATTTCAGCCAAAATAAACTTTGAAACTATTATGTATCTGTATATCAGTGTTATATAAAATTATAACATCAATTTCTATTAATGTTCTAATTAAATTGACAAAACAAAAGAGCAGCAAAAAGGGGGTGCTAAGCAAAACTATCTGGAAGGATATACAGCATGTTCTTTTAGGCATCAGTCTTAGTTAATAAATCAGACTGAGAAAAGTATTAAAATCATTGAATTTGGGGGGAAGTTAATTTTTCTATAAACAATTTTTCATAGGTGGGATTTTTTTTTCAACATAGTTCTGTGATTAAATAATCAGTCTTACACTAAAGACAATTATGCTGAGGTCTTGGCACACAATCCCCTAACATGGGTTTTATAGCATAAGCAATTTATTTTTTAAAACTGTACTTGTTAATTTTTAAATCTATGTAAATTTATCATGTGCTTGCTACGTGGAGTAATGTTCAAAGAAAAACTGTATTTCAAATGGCTAGTACTTCAGGACAGTACATTAATCTGTAAAATAGTTCAATGATTTCAAATATATGTAGAAAGTGAACAATACTGTAAATTACCTTTTAATGTGAACAAGAAATTCATTTATAATTATTAATATACATTAAAAAAAGACTCAGGAACTATGGTGTTGTCTCTATGACTGTCCTGGTTCACCATTTTGTTCCACACTGATGATCCAGGAGCTCAGAGATGATGAAGGACAAATCTTCAAAAGCAACCAGGGACCAAACAGAATATTCCTGATGTCAACATTGAGGAGAAATGGTGTGGCTCAGCAGCCTTAAATCTGCCTCCATGTTTTCTTTTCCAACTCTAGCCAAATTATTGTACCAATAATCAAGAACAAAGAAGGAAGGAGGTATCCTCAATGAAACTAAACACTTGAGTTGAACCCGGTGGCTGGACACATGTCCAAGTCTGAGAAATTAAAGTTCTTTGGAAGAGTCACTCAGAAAAGGGGGACAAAAGAAGAAAGAAGGAATGGAACTGACACTGAAATGCATTAACTGAGATTAAAGGAAGAGTTCTAGGGTGAAATACACTTATTAACCTTCCAAACCCTGGAACCCTAAACAGTTCCTACAACGTAACGGGTTAAAAGAAATATTGATTTGTAAAGGCAAATGGGAAAAGCACAGGTAAGAAAGAAAATAGTAACTTCTATAACAGCAAGATAAAGAAAGTTGGGTCCCAGCTCAACAGGAAATGTCATTCATGCAATGTGGAAATCATTAAGTCAAGGATTAACTGTGCAATATATTTTAAAGGACCCTGACATAAATTCTATGACTACTAGCATCAACTTGAAACTGGAACACTAAGCAAGAAGACCTGTTTTTCCTTCCATCGATTTGAGTAGGACTTCAAATATTTGATGTAAATACACTCTCAAGTTCCTACAGATGAGATTCTCTAACGATATTGCATCATACATATTTTAAACCTCAAAGCAAAATTACATTTTAGTCAAGCTAAAGAGATTTTAAAAAATCGAGCACAGTGCTAATAACGGTTGTACCGAATGACTTAATCTGGAAATTTCTATTTCTGCATTTTACATATCTATAGTTAATTTTAAATCAATATATTATATGCTACTTTTACAAAAAGGTGAAATTTTAGTTTGAAATATAAGAGAAAAACATATTTGTGAAATTAATTGAAATGACTTAATTTTTCTAGTCATATAAACAACTTGTTACTTTAAATGAAGATTATGATACTAGTTATCCTTTAGAAAGGCCTTTCAATTATTTTCTTCTTCAAGTTTACAAGTAAAAATGGAATATATACAGCTTGATATATAGACAGTATAACTATAAAAAATCGACAAAATTCCTAGAAAAGTAATCATTCAAAGTAACTAATTGGGGGGGGGGGGGCATCACTGTCCTCTTGTGGTTGGGGGAGCTACCCAGCCTTGCTCCTGGAGAGCCGCTGCTGGATTTGAACCACCAAGGCACTCAAACCACTACATCACCAGGGCTCAGCCCCAAAGTAACTAAGTTTTAAGGCAAAACTGACAGCTCATGAAAAACCACAAAGTAACATATGGCATCCTGCTTTTAATGTGACCTTAAAAAAATCCTACTCTCTTGACATAGTAAGTCTGAAAATAGCACTCCAACTCCTTCGTGATACACAACCTTTCTGGCTGTCGTGTCACAGAATTATTCTCATTATAAAACAGGTTTCACATCTAGATGACATCATATGAACTACTGATTCTAAGGACATTTAGCTGAAAAGTTTAAAAATAATATGGCTAGGAATGTTTAAATATTAAGCAATCCCCCCCAAGGTTTTTATTTTCTTGATCAAGTCTAACACTTTGATTACATTAAAAGAATATACCATATAGAAAGCATACTGTCTTTATTATCACTAATCTACTCCACTACATATTTGAAAGCATGTTTGAAAAATAATTATACATAAATTTAAATTTTAAAAGCCATTTCTAAGACTATACAGTATGCCTTACTTTTCAAACAGCATTTAAATTTCTTTCATGTTTCTAACATCTTCCTCATTGTTGAAAAGATTGAATTTTATCTTGAGATCAACAAAGTAATTGTTTTCAAGGTCTTTTTGTCTATAAATGTATATCTGGTTTCACTCCTTCCTTGATATTTATCACTCACTGCCATCGAATAAATTCTGACTTATACCAACTATAAAATTAAAAATGTATATATACCTTCTTTAATTTTTATATACACCACTGCCATTTCGATTCTGACTCATAGAAACCCTATAAAGGGTTTCCAAGATCTTATAAATCTTTTGTTTTGTTTTGTTTTTGGGCATCACTGCTCTCCGGTGGTGGGAGTAGGAGGCCCAGCCCCACTGCTGGAATTGAACCTCCGTCCCAGTGGGCCGCAGTCCCAAGCACAACCACGACGCCACCGGGGCTCAGCCCGATCTTATAAATCTTTTCAGGAGCAGACAGCAACATCTTTCTCCAGGATAGCAGCAGCTTCTGGGCTCAACCTTGTAGGTTCAAACCTTGTGGTAGTAGTCCAACACTTACCCTACAGCCCAAGGTGCTACTAGAGCTCCCTGAATCTCTATAAAGTAGCAAATATTTTTCTATTACTTACAAAACTAAATGTCTCTCCTGCTAATTGATGGGAGTTTTTTTCTATGAATTATTTCAAGAGATTTTTTTACCTTGATGAAGATAAATACTTTCCCCGGGTGATCGTAAATAATTTCAAAGATATGTGTATGTGGTACATATATGATATATACCATATAAAAGCAGAAATATTTAATAATTATTTAACTAGTAAGTCAAGATATTTCTTTATTAACTTTGAAACATCTCTATTAGATATCTTGAAATCAGAATTTCATTTTTCTTCATTTGACTCCTTAATACCTACTTAAGTAAAAAAAGAAAAATTTCTACTCTGAATTAGTATTAGCGAACATTTCTCTTATTAAAGTTTCTATAAACACACTCATATTTCATGATATACATAAGCCCCTTTCTAGTCTGTGCTTTTTAGTCACAATTATATGTAAGTATTCACCTTTTATGTCATCTATGGTATTTATTACATTTCTAAACTTCTAGGGCAATTTTATTTAAGTACATCACACAATAAGAGTTTTAAAAGTATAGAAGGAGGTGAGTGGGATAAATGGTGTGGCTAAACAGTAGATTGTACTTTCAAAATATGAGAGAATATTTAAAGAAAACTGTTAAGTATATTAAGAATAATACCAAAGATACTAAAGAAATTTTTCATGTAAAAGTTATCAATGATGTCATCAAGTACAATCACTTTTTGTGATTACCTGAAATTACAGCTGGTCCTGGAATAAACAAACTAAAGGACCATATCCTGTTTACAAAACAAAACAAAAAAACCCTTCTGAAACCTAGTAAATTAAATTTACTAAACTATGTTAACTATATTGTAGGGAAAAAAGTGTGTAGCAATTAAATTACAAGAAAAGCTCAAAAAGAGTTACAAGTGAAAAATAAGCCACAGGGAGCACGTATTCTGCTAGCATAGCTTTTGAGATATATATTTAGCATGTAGTGTGAACTGGTAAAGACAAAAACTCAAATGTGTGTTGTGCAACTATTCCAATACCCTCCAAATAAGTAATTCAGAATCACAATGGGAGATATTCATGTATATATATATAATATGTATAGTACACACACACTTTTTAAACTCCTGAATCAGCACAATCAATGTAGCAGGGGAAAAAGCTAAAAATGTATGTATGAATATTACTGATAAGAAATAAAATGGCAATTTAGTTTTCTTCTGTTTATAGTCTAAAATTCTCATTAAAATGAAAATAGATTGAACAAGAGAGTGAGACAAATAACAGAGAACACGATTTGGCTATTTAAGAACATTTTGAGATGTTTTAACTGGAAATACTACCTAGCGAGTTATTCCATGAGCAAAGTATTTTAAGATCTTTTCCAAATATAAATCCATTTGAAATTAAAAGTTCATTTCAAAACAGATTTTCATTTTCTACTACCTAATCAAACTTATAAGATCCCTATTGCTGAAATCTATTGAAATTAGTTTTTCCCTGACAAGACTTAATTATTTTAACTTAAAAATGCTCATGAATTTTTGATGAAAATTGGCATATTTGTACATATGAAAACTTGAATGAGCAACTATTAAGAAAAGTTTGGAATTATTTTTGTTCTGTTTTGAATAATGGTGATATAACTTTAAAAAATGTGAATACCAACCCATTTCCTGCTTTTGAGTTGCTTTTGCTGTCCGTGGTAAGCTGAGAAAGCACATAGTGAGGTGCTTTGGCACTGTCGGCATCAAATATATCCATATTAGATTCTTCACAATCTCGTCGTTTGACCCCCGGCCTCTGCTTTGGATTTCGTTTTCGTGATTTACGAGGTACCTCAGTGTTATCATTGTAGGAACTGGTGCTCATGTTACTGAAGTTGGAGGGGGAATCCTCCATCCACATACTGCAGCTCTGCTCAGATTCCAATCCACACCCCTCATCCTGGCAGGACATCCGACTGTTATCCAGCAAGTCCTCAGGTGGTGGGGAGATGTACAGGACTGTGTGCCTCTTCGGTGGTGATGGCTGCTGCTGGACCGTGTGACTGGTTAACTGCTTGTCACTTACCCCTCTGGTACTTACCCCCACGGCTGAGGAGCAGCCCTCCACTTGCATGGCCTTGCTGTCGGTGACTGAGGTAGAATAAATGGTAGGGCTGGAAGAGGTGGTAAAGGAGCTGCAAGCACCGCCCATGGAGGAAGAGGAGGGAGCTGAAGAGGCATCTGCAGTGTATAATTCAAGAGTAAATACACTATACATGTTTTCACCTATGCTGGCTAGCAGTCCCATTGAAAATGTGATTTGTGAACTGATTGTTTTTCCCCAAAATGAATAGTTGGAATTTGGTTAAGTTTTAGGATATAAATGCTTTAAGCAATACAAGGCCTAAGAAATGCAATTTTTACAAATGCCCAAATAGCATTATTTTACTGGTGTTATAATCGATTGATGTTAAAATCTAATTTAATGTCTTAAGCTGTAGAGCAAGAAGAAAGTTTTTATTGCCTCAGCTGGATGATCTGCTGAATTTTAATCATTTAAAGTAATACAGAAAACCCCAATATGAAATATATGCTTGTGGACCACATTCAATGCCAATTAAGTAATTCATTATATAGAATTTGAAAAAGTGGGACTGTGCTTAGCCACAAAATATTAAAATAAGTTTCTAACCTATGAAGCAGAGAACTACAGGTCATTTTTAATGCAGACACTCCCTGCTTCAGAGGCAAATCCTGGAATAAAAATATGAGAAAATAAATGAGAAAAGAGCTGCTGATTATTCCAGATATCAATTATAAAATGAGAAATAAATAGAAAAAATATATAATTAACTGAATTGGAGATAAAATGGAACTGGTACCATCACTATGATTGACTGTCAAATCTAGGGTAATAAAGGTGGAAAAGATTTGACTTGGAACATGCTGGGCTGCAGGACATAACCAACGGAGGGTCCACAGG
Source organism: Nesogale talazaci (assembly GCA_004026705.1). Classification (NCBI taxonomy): domain Eukaryota; kingdom Metazoa; phylum Chordata; class Mammalia; order Afrosoricida; family Tenrecidae; genus Nesogale; species Nesogale talazaci. The sequence continues at coordinate 63,605 of PVJH01007907.1, read as the reverse complement.
GCAAGAAGGAGCAGTTTAAGACTATGAGCTGTGAAATCTATAGATCCATCATTTACGGCAAAATAAAAAGCAAAGTCAGGACTAAATCTGGATGGACTTCTCTTACAAACAAGAGTATTAAAAAAGCTTTGAAAAAAAAAAACTTTGAATATATATTCCTTATTTGGCTACGATTTTTCATTTCCTCTTTCTTTAAAGGGTTTGCTTTACTTTTCTATAAAAGGAATCTCATGAGCTAAGGATTATAAGCAAAATATATTGGCTGAAATTTAACAAAAATGAGTTTAGCTGGTATATCTATGGTGAGCATCTGAATTGTTTCCTAGTACGCCAACCTTTATAAAATCACTTATCAAATTGGTATGCCTTCTGAAAAAGATTTAGGTAGATCTCTTAAAAATATGTGGCGGGCTGAGCCCCGGTGGCGTCGTGGTTGTGCGCGGGACTGCGGCCCACTGGGACAGAGGTTCAATTCCAGCAGTGGGGCTGGGCCTCCTCCTCCCACCGCCGGAGAGCAGTGATGCCAAAAAAAAAAAAAAAAAGTGGCAATTAGCAGAACAATTCATTGAAAAAACTACTACATTAGACTTAACAGCCAAACTTCAAAGGCACATTTGCAGGGGGAGGGGGAAGTAGGGACAAAAAGGTGCTAATACCAAGGGCTTAAGTAGAAAGCAAATGTTTTGAGTATGATGAGGGCAACAAATGTACAAATGTGCTTGATCTACAATGGATGTATGTATCATTGTGATAAGAGTTGTATGAGGCCCCAATAAAATGATTAAAACAAAAAAGGGCACATCTACTTTTATTAAAGCTGGAAATTGTCATTTCTGAAATTTTTAAATACTAACTTTATCTGGTGCGAAATACACCCATATCCATAGCCAAGCATGCCACTGTTTAAAAGTGGTATAAAAATTAATATTGGTTTGCAATTATTAAAATTGAATTATTTAAATCAATATAAAAGTAAAATATACAAATTTCAATATTTACATAATCAAAACCAAGTACCGAAGATCCATTTTTAATAGAAAAATGTATCAAATACTTAGATAATCTAATAGGACTATATCCACCTATAATTTTTAATTGTTTTCAAGGTTGAAGAGCAAAGTATTCAATATTAGGCATCAAAAAAGTGATAATGTCACATGGAAAGACTTTTTTTTTTCAAACTACCAAAAGTCAGGCGCTTTGAGCAATTAGATGATACCAGTTCCATTTTCCAGTTTGTATCCTTGTCAAATGCAGTAGCTGAAATTGGAAGATTCAGTCACTTTAAACTGCATTCCAATTTAAAGAAAAAAAATTATCAAATTTGTAACATGCATTAATGCAATGTCTTCTCAGTAAATAATATTTTAAAAGATTTGTAAAAACTACAAAATCTAGATGCTAATGTCAGTGACAGTTTAGGAGCTGATTTGTAGCCACTTTGGGTTTAAATATAAAATATATTTTCCTTTTTTGTTGCTGTTGTTTGTTTATTTATAAAATACTAGATAATTCATTTCAGAGAAGCTAGAGAAGTATTATGTCTAACATTCCTCCATCTGTTCCAACTATTGGCGAAAACAGTCTTCATTTTCAAAGAAATACAAGTATGCAGCATGCTGTATTTGCAGTGTAACACACAAAGCATGCAGTACAAATGCTGTGAACTTGTATTTCTATAAAAAAGTTCTCCCCACTCTGATTTGAATCTAAGTATCATGCACATGACAACGCAGAATATAAAAACCTCAGGGATCCCTATCCATGACAGATGAAAAGTACAGGTGAAAAGTAATCATGAACTCAAAGCAAGTTATGTAGTACTTATACATTTAATATGCAAGATATAACCTTTTAAGTAAATATAATCTAGTCTTACAAATCTTATAAAAAACACCTTATCATTATAAAATCCAGTAGATGTAATAATCTTACATAAATATCTGGCTTGGGACAGATATTCCAAAGTATGGTATCACAACCCACATGAGGATATTTCTAAACTGTTCTTGAACACCTAACCCACATTTATTGTTTTACCTCCAGTTTCCCGAATACATTACTAAATTACAAAGTTCATTAGCACGAAACCAAAACAAACTCTCTAAGAAGACAGATGTCTCCTTTAATTGAAATACAGCATTTTAACAACTAATGGTCCCCTTCATGCAGGTGATATGTTTCTCTAGTTACCTTGTCCTTGTCCTATTTAAGACTTAACAAATGTTCTCTTTAAGTAAAAATACAGATTATCTCAGTTTGACCTTAAATTACGAAGACACTACTTCACTTTTAAACTGAAAATATTACACAATTTTTAGCAGCAACTAAGGCCTGTGGTTCTTTTATAGATAACCTATCTTTCTTATGTTAGTAAAAATTCACTTCTTTTATTAAATTGATTTATGAAAAGCCAATGCTTGATTTGTATGTTGGATTTAAATTAAGATTTCAAGGTCATAATATATCTATATTGGGCACATAGGGTTTAAGAATAAGCAAAATTAATTTACTTGAAAGTACCACAATAGCATTATATAGTACCAAAAAATTACTAAATGTTTAGACATAATTAGTTTATAAAGCTATGAAAAGCATTCCAATAACTTCTTGAAAATATCAGTAAGCCAAATTGGCTTCTAACACATCAATCCATAAATGTACTATAAATTTCAAAATTCTAATGAGGTACTATCCCATCAAAATCTCTGAAAAATATAATTATCAGAAACTAATAATCAGAATATGAATTTGTGATTTCCAAGCATTCTCTCAGAAAACTCATAAAGAATCTCCTTGAAAGTAATTTGAATATACTTAAAATATCTATAAAAACCTCTCAAAAAAATTAAAAAAAAAAACCCTCTCAAAAAATTAAAAATAAATGAATACCTTTCAGTCACTATATTAATACATAAAATATAATGAAACAACCGATAACCCCATACAACTAAAATATCAACGAAACCATGGCCCATCTTTATAGTCTGTTTTTATTTATACATACTTGCAAATAAAATATTAACAACCTGCCCCTTTTCTTTGGTTTTAAGTCTCCATTTTATTTGCTGGAACATAGGGACTAATTACTATATATTGAAAATACAGAAACAGGGGCTGCGCCCCGGTGGCGTAGTGGTTGTGCGTGGGACTGTGGCCCACTGGGATGGAGGTTCGATTCCAGCTCCATGGAGCAAAGGCTGGGCCTCCTACTCCCACCACCTGAGGGCAGTGATGCCAAAAAAAAAAAAAAAGAAAATACAGAAACAGAGCTGAGCCCCGGTGGCGTAGTAGTTGAGTGCAGGACTGCAGCCCATTGGCTTGGCGGTTCAAATCCAGCAGCAGCTCTCTGGGAGCTAGGCTGGGTAGCTCCCATGACCACCAGAGGGCAGTGATGCGTCCGGAAAAAAGAAAAGAAAAGAAACAAAAATATCTCAACAACTGCTTCTATTTTCTCATTGGGAAGAATCAGTTATAATGTGTTTATATTTTATGTTCCTTAAATATCTCACTAATTCTTTAAAAATTCAGAATTTAATTTTCTCTAATAAAAATAGTCTCTCATCTAAATAACAAATGAATACCTTTTCATTGATATTTATCTTCATATCTTTGAAACAAGTTTAATTTGACTAGAAAAATTTTATTTTTCCATAGCATTTTCTCTGATACCAGAAAGCACACGAAACCAAGGGGAAAGGGGAAAATTGATAACAATTCTTCAATTAACTAATGAAAATATATACATTTGAATGAATAGATTAATTCTAAATTTGATAAGGAAAGGAAAGCATCATCATTTATAGTGTCCTAAAAACAAATCTATTAATTCTACTACTGGTAGTAGCCAATTACTGAACCAAATGCAAATAATGATTGTGAATTGCACATATTATTTGTAAAAACTGATCAAATCAGCATGGTTCACAATAAATATTCAAAGTAGTTAGGATTGAACGAGTGGAAGATAATATCTTGGTGAAAAGGTTGAAATGAATTTTGCATAGTACCTGATATAAAAACTAGTGTAGATATTGTGCATTCCCTTGCCTATATTACATCTTAAAGTCAAGCAGTTCTGGATGATCAATTTAAAATAATTATATTTTTATAATTTTAAAATAACTATATATATTTTAATATGTAGAATATTATTTATATGCTTTAAAGTGCTCAAGAGAAACACCTATCTTTCATTGACCTAAAATTTATGACAAAGGCATTTAACTGGGATACCAAATTTTAAAATTGATCCCTATCGTTTAAATATGTACATGTAGTTAATAGTTTTTCAACATCCTAAAATCACCATTAAAACAAAAACTAAAATCTTTTCAAGTGTGCTGTATGACCCAATAGTGGAACAGAGAAGAAGTAAATTATTGACTGTTCAGAAAATAATCATGAGGAAAAAACCCACAAGATGGATGGAAACAATTTTCAAGCTAAAATATTGTTTCGTTTTACTGATGATTCTTACTTTTTTTTTCTTTTTTTTACTGGCAACACTGACTTCATTGTTTTTCTTTGGTAAAAGTCACCAGTTACAAAGTTATACGTTCAGGTCAAAGAAGAAAGATATTCAAGAAAAAAAATTATAAAGCCAACATTCATGTTGCCAAGGAATTGAAATATCTAGAACACACAAAGTGGCTGCAAACCTGCTTTGTCAACACCTTACATGCCAACCTTGATTTTCTACTTTTCTTCTTCTTCTTCTTATAATATCAATGTAAAGTATAAAACTTTACAAAAAGGTTTACTTTCAATCAGTATCAATTCACTATTTAGAAACAAAATCAAAACAAAACAAAAGGAAAAAAGGAAAGAAGGAAGGAAGAGAAAAAGAAGAGACTTATGAAGAAGTCTGAAAAGGAGACCGACCTATACCCTGGGTGAGATTGGATGGGTTAAGTGTCTCTGGCACTATTTGTCTTCACTATTGACAGACACTGTCACACAACCCACCACTCGATGCCTGTCTCTGAATGGCGAAGCTAGAATGCAAGTTAAGTGTATTAATAGAAAAAACAACTAGCATCCCAGCATATAAAATAAGCATTCCAGATTACTTTACAAAAAAATAAACAAAAAAAACTGTAGGGATGATTATTGAATTTACATTTTAAAAATCATTTCAATTCCCCATTTGTACTTCCACACCCAAAATAATTTTACATGCTGACAGAGGCAATGTAAAACAAACTTTGAAAAATTAATTATTAACATCTGAACAAATGCATGTAGAAAATTTGTTATCCAAAATATCTGTTATCTCATATTCACCAATTTGTTCTCCTGTTTACTAATGCAATCTAGTCCACAAACCAGAATGATCTTTTCTCTCAGGTGTTGTTCAGCCGTACCCTCTTAAATTCCTTTACAGACTACATCCAACAGGCTAAGTCTTGATGAATCAGATACTCAAACTGTAAGAAATATCTATTCTTCAGCAGCAAGAGAATTCTTTCAATGATCAGGCCAACAAAATTATACTTCTCTATCTCACCCTTAAAAAGTTGCCAACCTGTACTTTTTAGATACGTTATTTGTTATATAAATTTGTTATCCTAAAGTATCTTGATAAAAAGTGATGAGGAATGTTGCTAAAACCAAAAGGTTTGTTATGGATGTACTGAAGGCTAACTCTTTTCTTCTTTTCTGGTCCTGTCCAAATCACTATTTGGGATTCTAATACTTCAATAATTATTCTGCAGGGTTTTTTTTTCCTGTTTATTCTGCATTTTTTAATTTACATTTTCCTAACATAACCATTCTTACTGTTTCAGAGTATCATTAATACGTTATGAAAGAATTTGAAAACAAAAGTTCTGACACATAGAGCAGTCTTAAATGTTTTTTCCTATTTAACTCAATATATCTATATACCTATACTAAGTACTCATTAAATAATTTACTTTTTAATTCTTTCCTAATGTAAGTGAAAGATGCTTTCAATCATCTTTGTTGATTATCTATGTTGGTTCTGAAATGACATAACAAGTTTGAGTCCACTTTTCATTCTATTATTATTATTATTTTATTATTTTTTTTTAGGCATCACTGCCCTTAGGTGGTGGGAGTAGGAGGCCCAGCCTTTGCTCCTGGGAGCCGGAATTGAACCTCTATGCCAGTGGGCCGCAGTCCCGCGCACAACCACTACGCCACCGGGGCTCAGCTCATTCTAATAATATGTGAACTTTAGCCATACAGACACCAGAGAGACATTTGTATGCGTTTGAATGTATATAATTTCAGTATAAAACTATGAGTAGCAGAGATTTTAAAACCTATTTGGAACTAGAATTATTATTATTGGAGCCAGATTTTGAGTTTGCATTCAGAACATGCAATTTTCTATGAAGAGAAGTAGTTACACTAAATATCCAAGATAAATTTAACAATCTTTTAGCTTACCATCTCATAACACATATATTGCATACATGAATTACCATTCATTTTTATGGGATTCAGGTTTAATTTGGGGGATGGTAAACAAGACAAAGGTGTTCTCCTGATTAACTGAAGAGAACAATGAAAGACACTTCTGCTCCTCTAACTTCGTCAACTCAAAGAAATCCAAATTACATAGTTGTAAGTTTAATAAACTGAGATTTGTGTCTATTTTTGTGAAGCACTTTAGGCCTTTTACTGAAAACTAAAATCCTCATAGAAATATTTTTATTTTACAGATCCCAAAACAGGTAGAGGAAAAAGCTTAGCCTTTTTATTTATTTATTTTGTCTTAGCCTTTTTAGCTGAGCAACTTAACACACTGTCTAGTCCAAGAGCTTATGTTTTCCTAATTGAAATGATAGACTGTACTGCCAAGTTTCCTAAAACAGATTGGTGAGAAAAAAAGTTCTCAGTAGGAAAGAGAAGTAGCCTGTTGTGACGATTGAGATATAATTAAATATATGATATGCAAATTGTCTAGCACCATAACTTACATTTTCCTCACCTAATCTGTGTACACAGGATGGTTTAGAAATTTAGTAAATGGTTTACTATGATTTAGATTTAGATAACTAAGAGACTTAAAAGGAGTTCTTTTTTGTTGTTATTGGGTTGTAGGATATTAAATTTATTTCTCTAGTCTCGTATAATGTAAATAGAATTCAATCAAGTTCTTTCAATACTGAAAATATCTGCTGTATACGTGGTATTCCTTACTTGTGGCACAGAATTAAAAAAGCTACTTATCGAAATCAACTCCATGGCAACTGATTTAGTAGACTGGGTACTGGAAGGCGAGCAAACTAAGTCTATCCAATACTGCCTCGAAAGAAATGTCTTCCTTTCTTTTTGGTGATACACTTCCAAAATATCAGCCATTAAAAACCCTACACAGAAAAATGATAATAATAATAATCTATAAAATAACAAGGGTTTGTGAGGGAGGCTGGGTGGGGGAAAGAGGGGAAAAAATGAGGAGAGAAAAAAATACCAAGAGCTCATATAGAAAACGTTTTGAGAATGATGGCAACAAATGTACACATATGCTTGACACAATGGGTGGATATATGGACTGTGATGAGTTGTACAAGCCTCCAATGATTGAACGACAACAACATAAACTTTACACATTGTAGCTCTATTCTGACAACATGGAGACACCATGATGCAATTCAAAACACCATGAGCTACCAACTCACAGCGACCCATTAGGCCAAAGGACTGTTCCATAAGGTTTCTAAGATTGCAATTCTTTTCTTTTTCACTGTAACTCTTTACAGGCACAGACAGCCTTAGCTTTCTCCAGAGGAAAGTCTGGTGATCTTGAATTGCCAATCTTGTGGTTAGCTAGTTAATCTACTCTGTCAAATACAAAATATAAATTATTCAATATTTAAAACAAACACACACACACACACACACACACACACACACCAATTCACTGCCATGGAGTTGATTCCATCTCGTAACAACCCTTCAAGAACAGGAGAGAACTACCCTAGTGGATTTCTCAGATTGCAACGCTTTACAGGAATAGAAAGCCTTTGTCTTCCTCCTGAAGAGTGGCTGGTAGTTTAGAACACTTGATGCTGTGGTTAACAGTACAAGGTGGAAGCACTGCACCATACCAGGATTCCTTTTTCAGTATTAGAGTACTAAGATATATTACTTCTAAAAAGTTGCTATTGGATACCACTGAATTGATTTGTACAGTGTGTAGAAGAGTGCCAAAAAAGAGTTTTCTTGGCTAGACTCTTTAAAGAAGCAGATTACCAGGTCTTTTTCCCTCAGAGGTGGGTTAGTGATTTTGAACCTGCACCTTTTGGTTAACAGCCAAATGCTTAACCACTGTACCACTAAGACTCCGTTTCGATGTGGCTAATTAGTTTGTAATTGGAAAGAACCCTGGTGGTACAACGGATAAGTGTACTGCTACTAACAGAAATGTCAATGGTTTGAAACTTCAAGTCACTTTAGTAGAGAAAAGACGTGAAAATCTGTTCCATAAAGATTTTTGATGTGAATTGTCCAGTCCTGTGCATTCCTCACAATTGTTATATTTGAGCCCATTTTTCTGCAGCCACTGTGTCGACCCACCTCCACAAATATTACAACCTAGGAAACCCTATAGGGCAGTTCTACTCTGTCGTACGTGGCTGCTAGAAAATCAACTAGATGGTCTATAACAGTAATATATAATGGGTGTTAGAAAAAAAATAACTTGATTAATGCATTGTTTAGCTGAAAAAAATTTAAAATACCAGTTAGGAAATTTTGCTTGTTTGTTTGTTATTTGTTTTTTGTTTGTTTGTGGTATCACTGCCTTGGTGGGAATAGGAAGCGCAGTCTTGCTCCTGGAAAGCTGCTACTGGATTTGAACCATCAACCGTGTGGGATGCAGTCTCGCACACAACCACTATGCCACCAGGGCTCAGCCCCAATGAGGAAATTTTATTTATTTATTTATTTAATTTCTTTGGGGGGGGGGTAGGGGCATCACTACCCTCTAGTGGTTGTGGGAGCTACCCAGCCTTGCTGCTGCTGCTGGATTTGAACCGCCAAGCCAATGGGCTGCAGTCACGCACTCAACCACTACGCCACCGGGGCTCAGCCCTTTTTTAAATTTTTTTTTTGAGGAAATTTTTAAATAGTTCCCTTAACCAATATATTTTATACAAATTAGTAATACAATGTTTTACCATGAAATGAAGACAACAAAGGTCTAGGACTAATTGAGAAAAGATCAAAGTTCGTTTGCTTCTGTAATAAACTTCTCATTTAAATAAACCTAAACACACAAATTAAAGACATATTGTTGCTAGTTTCCATGGACTCCATGTGCATAGAGCAGATCTTTTCTCAATGTAAAATGACCAGATTTTAAGGACATCATTGACTCCTGATTAAAAATTTGGTCTATATGAAGCAACAAAAATTTTTATAGAATGCAAAAATAGTATTGTAATATATTTATTTTAATTTTTAAATGCTGTAAAACGTTCTTAAATTGTTAAAAAGCAGGACATCGGGTCCCTCGACCCTAGAGGTTTTTATGGCTGTGACCTTGAAGAAGTAGGTATCTTCATGGGTTCAAAACAGTATCTTTTGGTTAGTACTTGAATACTGAACCATTAATGATATAAGTAAAAGATTATCTGATTGTTGGGTTAATAGTTTTATCTCAATAAAGTGTATGTGTGTACCTGCTATACCTATATTCAAAACCCCCATTTACGGCAATGCTTCATTTGAGCTCTCTAAATAATACCTAAATTTTGGTTATTCATATGCATTCGCCAACAAACAAGCTACTCAAAATGATCTTTTCATGATTCATAGTTCATCGTGAACAATTTCTTATTTTGTTAAAAATATCAATTGATTTTGTTAACATTTTTTGTTCTAGAATAATACCTTTGGTATAACGTATATAATGTACTGAAAACCTACAATACAGTTCATAAACTGTAATTCTAAAGTCACTTAATCACTGATACACACAACTCCAAACTGTAAACCATTCAAATGGGACAAAAATAGAATCTTTAAGATGGAAGTACAAATTTCAGGCTTAACTATTCTTCCTAGATTCTGACATTTGGTACCATGTATATGTGCAGGTTTGTGTAGGAGTTCTTACCCTATCTCAAACCCTAGATTCAGGATAAAAAGACCTTATTGGTGAAAATTGGTTAAAACTGCAAACAATGTTGGTTTTAGGTGCTACTGAGTCACAGCAACAAATAGAAAGACCTTCTTTTACCCAGTATTCTGGACTGTGGATTAGCAGCATCATATTTAATCATGCTTCAGAGTAATGTATAGGAGAAAGAAAAGAGAAAAACTAGATTGGTGAATGTGAGAACACACTTTAACAATTAAATAACAGAGAATGTCCATGAACACCCATAAGCCCAGTCTCTGGATATAAATTAATTTAGAACTTATGAAACACAAACCTTTATGGCAGAACTAGAAGTCTGTTCCCACCAGGCCCTCATACCTGATAGCAGCCAATCCGGCTCCTTCAAAACTCTGAAGAATTAACTACATCAAGAGTCATCATGTTTATGCATTTCATATTTAAAAACAGTAAATATTATAGATTAAAAAACACAGACGTATAAATGAATGTGCCTTTTTCTAGACATTTAGTCTTTTGGCCAGGAAAACACTTGAGTAACTGGCAATATACTCTAAATCTCTCTCTTTTGATAGCTTTATCACTAAGGATATAAAAATGTCAAAAAAAATTCAATGTTATGATAAACATTAACTAATATCCTTAAAATAATTAGTCAATGATTAAAATGGCTATCTCTAAAAGTGTACCATAAACTCTCTATTCTAGTAGTAAGACCTTCTTAAAACCAAAGCCTAACTTCCTGCTATCGAGTCAATGCTGACTTTGTGAGGGTCCAAGACAGTAATTGTTTGTTAGAGCAAAAAGCCTCAACTTTCTCTCACGAAGCAGCGAGTGGATTTGAAAGGCTGACCCCAGCCGTCCGTAACCGCTACACCACACAGACTCTCATTAGACATTCTCACTCACTGCCAGAGTCGGTGCTGAATCAAGGCAGCCCTGGGGAACACAGTAGAACTGCCCTTGTGAGCTCTCGAACTGCACCTCCTTTAAAACAGGAGCAAGCCCCATCTTTCTCCCATGGAGTGACTGGTGGATTTGAGCTGCTGACATTCGAATCCCAAAATAAATCATGTTGGCTACTCAAAGCAAAATTATGCTGTTTTTTTACTTTAAAAAGATATAAAAAACTGGGGTTTAGCTCATAAACACTCCATATGTGACTATAAGAAAACTGTCTACCCATCTTCCTCTTAGTCTTTTTATCACCTTTACAGTGCCAATAATTTCATTATCTAGTAAAAGTGTATTAAGTCGATGTCAGTAATTCAGAATGCTTCCTCTAATTCTCTTATCACGACTTTTCAACTCACAGTTTTCAATCTAATAATTTAATCTGGAGAAGATTTTTTTCAAATATATAAGGGAAAGGATAAAACTTGCATTGAATTCAAGAACTTTTCATACTTACACTGTAAAATTTTCTAAAATTTAGTTTAGTAATATTTAAAAGGAAGTATTATTTCTAAATCTAGCTAACATTCTTTCAGCTTTTAAAAGGAACAGGAGCTACTGTCAACAGATGCTAAAAAGCACAGAAGAAACAGACTTTTAGTTCTATACAGATTCAACATGTCTTTAGAAAAAAAATCCTCAAACGATACAAAATAAATCAGTTAGTCAATTTCTCCCTGTGGATTTAAAGTGAAGTGTTCCATAAAAAAGTATTAGTGATTTCATATTTTATGATATAATTTTGTATTTTAAATTCCCCCCAAAATCTTTAGGGAAATTTTGGTACCAAGTATAAGGTAAAACTAGGCCACATTATACATTTATTACTGATCAGTTTAATTCACAATTAAATCCACAGAATCTGTTAGAAAATATCTGGCAATACATGAACAGTGAGCAGGGCTGATAATTTCTTTGCCATGCTTAAAGTTTTCCTGCCCTCCATTTGGAAGGCGGTGTACTGTACTACTTGTACACACAATTCGAGAGAGATCGTAAACACAGTCAATTGTACATGGATCAATGTGTATATATATATATCCCCCTGCAAAAAAATCTCAAACCACAAGTTCTGCCATAGTACCAATATCCTCATTTGAATTACTACTTTCCATTTCACTCTTTTCTTTATTACACAAAAGAATTTACTGAAAGCAATGTGTCTATGGATTTCAAATACCACTGTAAAAAATGAGAGGTATCATATTTGGCAGAAACTTCTAATTGGGGCAGATACAAATTTAAGAATATATGCAATTTTATTTCCTTTTATAAAGCAAATACACTTAGCAGCATATAGACCCAGTTAAAAAAATTAACAGTGGGGCAAACTAATATTATGCAAAGAAAATATCCATAATAATTTATCACTAATCAGGACTCTTTCCTATTAGCTGGCCTGTCAATCTTTTATTTTAAATCAAAATGAAAATTTCAACAAATTTAATATAATTATAAAGTGTATGATTTGAGAGCCAAGTGAAAAATACAGCAGTAAATTTCAAATATTACTTTGCATTGGAATTAGAAAACTTTTTTACGTAAGATTGCAATTAACTTTCCATTATTTCAACAAAATTTTAAGCAAGAATTTAAGTGTACATACTTAGAGAGAAAAGGCTACAGTAACATGTTACAAAAAAAGAGATTAGAATATTTGATGATACAAAATGAAATATTTTTCCAAGTAAGTTTAAAAAAATACTCAGATATGATTTTCTATATATAGCATGGTATTTAAGCTTTTTATGTGTAGTCAACAAAAGCAGCTTTAAATTGGTTCCCCTATTTGAAGACAAGGTCCATTCTAGGAGAGGGTACTTGTCTGTGCAAATGTGCAATTTTAAGAAATAATAATTATTATCAAGAAAAGTGTATTGTAAAATTTTAATGTAAATTTTAATGTACTTTACTACCTCCCCCAAACCCTCAAATCACACTCTTTTGGATAAACTTTGCCAGCACTGTTCATGTTGGCCAGATAATAACCTAGTTTTCTTTAATAAAGTAAGGTAAAATGCATACCAGCAGCGACTACAGCTGGAGGAGGCGAGCCTGCCTCACCACCACTTGTCTGACTCATGGATGCTACTGATGTTTCTCTAGGTGGAGGTAACTGTAACTCCTTTGGGAGAAGATCATAGACAGATTCTGTTGAGAGAGGGGAGAAAAAAATAGAAGAATGTCAGTATATGCACAAAATGTCACACATACATCTTTCTCTCCTATCTTTACTGCAAATATCTATGAGTGTGGTAGCACACACAAACAGAATATAAAAACTTCTTATAAAAGTTTATTGACATCGAATCAATTCCAACTCATGAAGACCCTACAGGACAGAAGAGAACTGTCTCTGTGGGTCTGCAAGGCTGTAAGTCTTTAGGGGAGGCTATCTTTAATCCCACAGAGTGGCTGGCAGGTTTGAGCTGCTGAACTTTCTGTTAGCAGTCCAATGAGTAATCCACTACCCAGTCAGTGTACTTATGAAAATTTCTTAGACATAACCTAATACCTTGAGGGAATGAGTCAATGGATCCAGGCTATCAGGATGATAGTTTGGGGCTATTAAGATCTATAGGTATAACTAACAGTTCACACAGTTACTGTTCTACAACCTACTTGGGTAAGCAGCAACTAGTGTCATGAGCAGCTATCTAAGGTGCAACCACTGGTATCTCCCTGTCCAGATGAAAATAGGGGAATAATTTCTTTAAATTAGGCCACATAAGCATCAGTTTCCATAATCTTAAACCAGAAGAAATAATGGTCCCCCGCTATCACTACCTAATTGCTCTATAAAGGACCCCATTAGAAAATGCTGGAGAGAGTGGGTGAAAGATGTGAACAAACTCCCACCAGGGCAGTGATGTGAAGAAGAAGAAGAAAAAAAAGATGTGAACAAATCTCAAAATCATATAAAAGAGGATCCCCCAAAGTATGGCCCTCTAGTCTCTGTTTCAGGTCTAGATCTAAACCCACCCTTGCCCTAAAAAGAATCAACCATTTAAGATTAAAGGACAAAGTTTAACCAAAGACAAAGTTTAGAGGGTTAGGAATAGAAGTAGAGAATGCAGCATGTATGATGGTATACAAAAGGACAGCAATGGATGAGTTGAAACTAAGTGTACATACACTGTCAAATGTAAAACTGATACTTTGCTCGGTAAATTATCACTTAAAGCACAACATCTTTTTTGTTTTGTTTTTGGGGGGGGGCACCACGTCCCCCTGTAGTCATGGGAGATACCCAGCCTTGCTCCCGGAGAGCGGCTGCTGGATTTGAACCGCCAAGCCAATGGGCCACAGTGCCGCACTCAACCACTTTGCCACCAGGGCTCAGCCCATAGCACAATTTCTAAAGTAACTCCATTTAACTAAAGCTTTCAAGAGTCATTAGGACTTGTTTTTCCTTGTTTATTCATGTTTAAAACATTTAATCACAATTCTGAGAAAGTTTTTAAAACTAGATAAAAGTAGAAACAATAAAAAAAAAATGTCAAATAACCTAAAGTGGCCCATTATCTTTCTCTGAAATAATTAGCCTACAATTTACCATTTATTACATGGGAGATTGGCTATACTGACATATATCAGCTTTAAATTATTTTCTCTGATTAGTCTATTAGTGTGACAATCTTGCTCTTTAACAAATATCTTAATACAATATTATCAATGTTTTTCCCACCTAAAGAAGATAAAACGAAATGTCATGGTCTAAGGAGATGTTTCTTACTTTCTAAGGCATTTCCAGCTTTGAAAGGCACAGGTATAGGATACTCTTATTTCAGACAGCATAAACACCAGATTATGATTACCTTCCTATCTAATGCAGTGGCACTCAACCTTCCTAATGCCACAGCCCTGTAACACAGTTCTCACATTGTGGTAACCCCCAACCATAAAATTATTTCCATTGCTACTTCATAACTGTCATTTTGCTACTGTTAAGAATCGGATGACCCCTGGCAAAGGATCGTATGAACTCCAAAGGAGTCACAATCCACAGGTTGAGCACCACTGATTTAATATAAAGAATCCCTTTCGGTTTTTAATACTTTAATTGCCCATAAAATCCCATTTATGGGCTGAGCCCCGGTGGCTTAGTGGTTGTGTGCGGGACTGCGGCCCACTGGGACGGAGGTTCAATTCCAGCAGTGGGGCTGGGCCTCCTACTCCCACCACCGGAGAGCAGTGATGCCCAAAAAAACAAAAACAAAAACAAACAAAATCCCATTTATATCTACTACCTAAATTTTCTAATTATTATCGATGAATTTTGAACAGAAATAATTTCAAGGTAACCTCTAAAGAATGTACAATTGGTATTGGAAAGAATAGCAAACAACCAGCTGAAAGTATATATGGACATTTTCAAAAAGAACCATGGCACAGAGCTTAAAGAATTTGTCTAGTACTTCAAGAAAACCAATATTCTAACAACTAAACACTATATTACCCACAAGTGTGATTAAAAACATATGTAACATTTTATTCTTGGCAATAGGCAATACTTTCAGTTAAAACATTACTAAATTTCAAACTACTTTCATTTTTCTAGTTCAAGGGTCTTCTAGTTCAAGGGTCCTCAAACTACGGTTCAAGGGCCACATGCAATTCACGGAGGATATTTATCCGGCCCGTCAGGTGTTTTTGCCATCACTGCCTGTCCTGCTTAGAAACTGACTCATCGTAGACCTGCAGTGAGTTTGTTCACGGTTTTGTTTTTTGTTTTTGTTTTTAACTATAGTCCGGCCCTCTAACAGTCTGAGGGACAGTGAACTAGCCCCGTTTAAAAAGTGTGAGGACCCCCGATCTAGTTAATAACTGAAATATTTATCTTAATTTTGATATGGAGAGGGATAGAGAAGAATGCCACTAAAGGAAAGTTCAAATTAGAAGTTGTCTTCCTAAATGTCTCATTCACAGTAAAGAAACAACGTAGAAGTTTATTTTGAAAAACCTTATTACCTCACACTTAAACTGTCCTCATCTTCAAGGATAATTCATCATCTGTATATTATATCAATTGAAAAATGCCAGCTTGATCCCTGGTGGCGTAGTGGTTGTGAGTGGGACTGCGGCCCACTGGGTTGGAGGTTCAAATCCAGCAGCAAGGCTGGGCCTCCTACTCCCACCACCAGAGGGCAGTGATGCCCCCCCAAAACCGAAAAAATGCCACCTTGTTAAAAAGGCACTAAAAACTTTAAATTATTTTCATGCTTCAAACAAAAATTATGTTTGAAGTGAGGTAGGGATATAATCTAATTAAAATTAAAATGTCTCACCAACTATTCATTCTAACACAATTATTTTTCTCAATTCATGTTGAAGAGTTCCCAAGATATAAAGAAGCATATCCAAAATGTTTTGCTGTTGTTTGTCCAAAATATGTATTTGAAAATTAAAAGTTTGGATGATAAGATAAATTGGTCTATCAAAATATATTTAGGTCAAAGGGAAAAAGTGTGTATTGTCCTAGCAGTGACTGTCCAGTCACTCATTGCGCTTCACTGGTCAGGATGGTTTTTCTGTCTGAAATTAGAAAAATCTATCACTGCCTCTGCTCTGCCTGGACCCAGCCATCACGCTTGATCCCCAGGGGGAGCTTCTGACCTGGGTGAACAGACAACCAGGGATCCGGCTGGTGGTGCAACACGTGGGGGAGACAAAACTGCTCCCATCCTTCTGATTTCTACAGTCCTTCCTGCTATTGCCTGGTCTTTCACCCAGGGGCAGGTAATAATGTGGTGGAGGAAAACCAGTGGCAGGCTAGATCTTTGGCATCTAGAGGGTTAACCAGCTCAGAAGGGTGTCTGGGGGGGGGGGGGCGTAATAGCCTTGGCAGGAGGGGTGCAGCCACCTGCCATGCCCTCCTTGGTTAAGACCCCTCCTGGTGCTTGTAAAGTCCCACCCTAAAGGGACTCCCAGCCCCACCCCCAGCCCACCCCCAGCCCCGGGGAGTGATTTCCCAGCAAGCCACCTCCGTCTATGCATGGGTACCACGTGGGTCACCAAATCATTGTCCTGAATAAATAGCAGCCACGAAAGGGGGGAAAAAGAAAGAAAGAAAAATCTATCAATTAATAAAAAATGTAAAGCCTATGGTGGACTCAAACAGTACTACCTTTAGTAAAAATGGGTACAAAGTTGTGTCTGTTTTAGTAGTATATAAACAATGTAAAGAAAAGTACATTGGGGCTAAGCCCCGGTGGTATAGTGGTTGTGTGCAGGACTGCGGCCCACAGGGTTGGCGAGCAAGGCTGGGCTTCCTATTCCCACCAGGGCAGTGATGCACGCCCCCGCCCCCCCCCCCCAAAAAAAAAAAAGTACATTGTATAATGGGAGGAGAAAACTGGTGAGAAACGGAAAAGAATGATTATGCAACTCTAAAAGTAATCAGTGTCCAAAACATTTTATTTCTACTTCAGCCCTGGGTATCGGCTCCTCTTTTTTCACCTCCCTTCTTCAACCTTCCCCCCTTGTGAATCCTTGATCAGTTACATATTACCGCTGTTATTTTGTATCTTACACCATCTATTGTCTCCCTTCACCCACACTGGAAAGTGACTAAAAGCAGAAATTGTTATAACATAGATTGTAGTAGGTACCAACATACCAATATCATGATTTCAAATTTGGGGTCTCTGACTGTGAAACAATAAATTTCTTAATGTTTTCAACAATGTCTCAACTGTACCATCAAACAAAGATTAAAAGTAACAGTTATTGGGCTGAGCCCCGTTGGCGTAAGTGGTTGAGTGCGGACTGCAGCCCGCAGGTTGGCGGTTCAAATCCAGCGGCGGCTCTCAGGAGCAGCACTGGGTAGTGCCCACAGCCACCAGAAGCAGTGATGCCCCCCAAAAAAAAGTTATAGAAATTATGCTACCATTCTATAAATTACACTACAATTGACATTTAGTTCTGAACACAATCTAAATAGTCCGTCCATCCACCCATCACTGCCCTGGTGGAAGTAGAAGGCCTAGCCTTGCTCCTGAAGAGTTGCTACTGGACTTGAACCGTCAAACCTGTGGGCCGCAGTCCCGCACACAACCACTGCGCCACCAGGGCTCAGCTCTAAATAGTTTTACAGTGTCCATTAGGCAACAAAAAGAAATCCTGAAACAGAACATTATGAAAAATTGACATCTGACAGGCAATGCAGAGGCTGCTGGTGTTGGTAGGATGAACCCAGAGGCCGTATGACCAAAGAATGCTGTACCAAAACCCCCTCTAAGCTGAAAGCTAGACAGTAACTTTATCTTTCTTCTGGAGCCACTGACAGTTTTGCACTATTGACATTGGCAATCATGTGTAACCATTATGCCACCAGACCTCCTTAAAAAGAGTTTAAATACTTTAAATTCAAGAAAGCTACAACATATATTAAACTCGGGAAAAAAATGTCAATTAAGGAAAAAATACCCAAAATTGTCCCTCAAACACAGCAGTAAAATTAGGACATTTACAGGCAAACATAAATTAAATTTGTAAAGACCAAACCAATCTTAGAAAAATATTGAAGGACGTTCTTCAGATTGAAAACAATAGAAGACAGCCACCTAAGATTAATATCCATGACAAAGTCAAACAAAAGTTCACTAGGATATATGGTGGCTTAGTAGTTACACACTGGGATGAGATATGCAGGATCTGAGTTTGAAACTACCAGCTATTCAATAAGAGAAAGATGGGGCTTTCTACTCCTGTAAAAAGTTACAGTCTTGGGGCTGAGCCCTGGTGGTCAAGTGGTTGAATGCGGGACTGCGGCCCACGAGCTTGGCGGTTCAAATCGAGTGGCAGGTCTCAGGAGCAGCGCTGGGTAGCTCCCACAACCACCAGAGGGCAGTGATGCAATGCCCCTCGCCCCAACAAACAAACAACAACAACAACAACAACAACAAAGTTTGGCAGGCATGCCAAAAAAAAAAGTTACAGTCTTGGAAACTCACAGAGGCAATTACCCTATCGTATGGGGTCACTATGAATCCACATCGACTTGATAGCAGTGACGAAGTATCTAAAGTAAAACAAACCTACAAGACTCACAAAAGACAACCAAAGTTGCCACATTATAATGAAGATAATTAAAAAGTAAAAAGAGGGACTACAATAGCTATAGAATTCCATCAAAGGAGATCTTCAGAATTTGGGTGGAAGGGATGGTAGTATATAAGGTAAATACTGATCTTCAAAGAGCTATGCAGATAGACATGTAGCCTGAGTGGGAATATACTTACATGTATATATATGTCTGACAGAGCACATTTATATATGTGTACTTATTTTTGCTCCAACTAAATCTATGAATGTGGTAGTGCATACAGGAAGCAAAGTTATACAAATTTCTGAGAGAGCTGAGCCCCAGTGGTGTAAGTGGTTTGAGTGCAGGACTGTGGCCCGCGGGCTTGGCAGTTCAAATCCAGCAGCGGCTCTCAGAAGCAGCGCTGGGTAGCACCCACGACCACCAGAGGGCAGTGATTTCCCCCCCCCCCCAAAAAAAAAAAAAAACTTCTGAGATATCACGAGGCACCTTAGGTAGTAAGTCATTTGTCTTGGGGGCTCAGGGCATTGTCTCAGGAGACCCTCGGGTCAATTGGTATTACATAGTTCACAAAGTCTATGTCCTACTTTGGAGAGCAAACAAGGTTCTCAAAAGCTCATAAGCAGCCAACGAAAGTACAATCAACGATCTCTCCGATTGGAGAAATAAAGAATCATGAAAATCAAACAGACATAGAACCACAATTAGGATGATGGGTTAATAGGTAATAGGTCACTTGAATATCAGTTTCCATTACTTTAAGACCAGAACTAAATATTGCTTAGCTACCACTAATAATTGCTCTGAAAAGGATCCCTCTAGATGGTCCTGTTTAGAGAAAGAGGAGGATGGGACACAAAACTCAAACTCATGGAGCTGAGGCATGCCAGCCAGCTAAGCCAGGCGGCCACTCTGATTATGATCAGTCGCCCTTTAGGTCTGAAATGGAACTCGCCACTTTGGATCATTTTTCAGCCAAAAAATAAAGAGGTCTAGAAGGAAAATAATAACGCTATACAGATGTACATACCTTAAAATAAATGGAGAACAAGGGATCAACATTTAATTAAAGAGAATTTTCAGGAAGGTTAGGAAAGGAGCAGGAATGGAGTAAAGAATCAGAAACAACAGCATAGGTGGTATTATATTAAGGAGATTACAATAATGAGATGAAACGATCTGTATGAATCATTGAACGTAGAACTACTCTGTCAACTGCCACCCAATTCAAAATAAACCAAAGTTTTAAAGTCAAAATGTCAAATTTATGTTGTTTTACCTTCAAATTTAAATTATTCTACTCTAAATATGACATTAATATAGGCACCTGAGTTAAAAAGATATTCTTCCACCTTCTCTATTAACTATTGCAGTAAGTTGGTGAATCCCAAGGCAATGTTTCCCCAGTAAATATCCTAAAACAGTGCCTGACACCTTTCTTTGTGCTAATATAATTCTACATTGTGCCAGCATTCATTCTGTTAAAAACAACTCCAGGCTTGACAGTCATCAGTCATCATACTTGGCATCACCACTGGAAAAAAATGTACTGGCTGCAGGTCTATTGGATATCTGTTTTCTAAAAGATTATTAAGTCCAAGAATAACTAGCAGGTGATACTCTTAACAAAGTTTTCTAAATTTAAGGTTATTTACTAGACTATTACACATTTACCCTTACTCATCACTCTTTCCACATTATATTTTACTAGATTCCCTAAAACAATCTGGTGTTCCAAAGCTTTTAAAATAATAATCACTCGTTGTCATTGAATTCATTAATTACAATGTTTGGTGATGCCATGTGTCAGAATTGAACTGATTCACATAAACTTATCAATATGAGGTATAAAAAAGTAACTAAGATATATCATCATTTTAATATAGCACATTATCTACCATTTCTCTCTCTGCTAATGAGTCAGTTGCTACTCATAGCAGCCTTATAGGATGGGGTAGAAACCTACTGTAGGTTTCCAAGACAATAACTCCTTTTGAGAGTTAGAATGCCTCATCTTTCTCCCAGGCTACTATTTTCTAGTGACTATTATTTTCCACCTAAAAGAAACCTTTATCTTCAAGGGTGAAAAACTTAGGTTACCTACAGAAGAAGGTTCACCTCTTTACTGCTGTTCTCACCTTTTCCTACCTAAACACACCAAGAGAAGATTGAAAAAAGATAATTTCAACACTGAGATATCCATTACTGATGAGAAGGCTATACAGTCCAACTATTGCAGTAAACAATGTGGTGTTTCCTTAAAAATACAAGCACTAAAACTTGTCCATTCTGACTCATCACAAACTTTTAAGACATAGAAGAACTGCTCCACAGGGTGTCCTGAGAGCATAAACCTTTATGAGAGCAGACAGCCTTATCTCTCTTTCCTTTTCAGCCTTTTCTTTCGCAAAGCAACTGGGAAGTTGGAACTGTCAACCCTGTTGTTAGCAGCCTGATGCTTAACCCACAGTATAACCATATAATCACAGTCTACCAATTCCCCTCTGAAAAGAAAGCAGAAGTTCAAAGAGATTTGTACACAAATGTTCACTGCAGCATTACTCACAATTATCAAAAGTTGGAAAAAAACCTAAATGCTCATCATGAGATGAACAGATAAACAAAATATGGAACTTTGGAGCACTACTGAGCCAGTAGGAAAAATGAAGTCTGATACACACTACAGTATGGATGAAGCTTGAAGACAATATACTGAGCAAAGTAAACCAACAATAAAAGGCAAATATGGTATAACCTCAATTACGTATGACAAAAAAAGGCAAATGTTTAAAGACCAAAGTTTATCAGTAGTTACTCAAAGGTAGACTTCACTCACTGCCATCAACTCAACACAGACTCCAAGTGACTCCCTATGGGTTTCCAAGACTTTAACTGCTTTATGGGAGTAGAAAGCCCAGTCTGTCTTCCACAGTGCTGCCAGTAGTTATGAAATGACAACCATGCATATGACAGGCCAACACATAAGCACTACACTACCAAGGCTTCAACTCAAGGGTGGAAAGGGGAGGAAAGAGAGAGGATTAAGAGTAATGAGGCAATTGCACTTATTAAGTGTAGGGTCTCATAGCTAATCAGTGCAATTGTTGACAGTACACAAAACATGTGTACAACAGCTGAATTTGCAAAAGTCACGTGATTGATGTATTTACACAACATTAACAATAAAAAGTAGCTGCTGAAGCTGCTTATGTACAAATACCTCATGGGATTTAGTTACTTGTTTTGGAGGTTTAGAAATAACCCAGCTAATTGGTCTAGTAATGTACTTAGTGTTTTTGTTGTACCTTCTATTTCACTGCAGAGTCTTGTGAACCTAAAACCTTGCGAGTGGACTTCGAAGGCCCAACAACTGGATCTTATTCACCTAAAACAAAAATGAAGCGGAAACTATGGAAGTGGTGGAGGAGATGGATGTACAGCTAATTGCCTTTATAAACAACTAGCTCCTTTGTGATGAGATCAGAGCTAAATTGTGCCAGCTACCACTCTTGAACATTCTGATCAAAGATTCTACACAAAAGATTACCCTGATTGGGGCTGAGCCCCGGTAGCGTAGTAGTTGAGTACGGGACTGCGGCCCACGGGGTTGGCGGTTCAAATCCAGCAGCAGCTCTCCAGGAGCAAGACTGGGCATCCTACTCCCACCAGGGCAGTGATGTCCCCTACCCCCAAAAAAAGATTATCCTGATCAAAAGGGAGGAATGCAAAACAGAATGCCAAATCGACATTCCCTCCAGACTTTTCTAGAGTTACAGAAAGATGAATCCTAAAATGAACCTCACTCTCCTGAAGAACAGGTCAGCATTGAGCACTATTCTCTTATAAGAATTATTTTTCTGGGAGCAAGATGACAACAGATTCAAAAGATTGAGAGAGGGCTGAGCCCCGCGGGCTTGGTGGTTCAAATCCAGTGGCGGCTCTCAGGAGCAGCACTGGGTAGCGCCCACGACCACCAGAGGACTGTGATGCCCACAAACAAACAAACAAAAAGATTGAGACAAATTTAGATGACAATGAATTTCTTTCTTCTTTTTTTTTTTTGGTTTTTTGGGCCTCACTGTCCTCTGGTGGTGGGAGGCTCAGCCTTTGCTCCATGGAGCTGGAATTGAACCTCCATCCCAGTGGGCCGCAGTCCCGCGCACAACCACTACACCACCGGGGCTCAGCCGACAATAATTTACATTAACAAAGTTGGAGCAGCCCAGAAAATATGGGTGTGAATGGTTGTACAACTTTAAGAATATAATCAGTCACTAAATAGTACACACAGAAACTTTTCAATGTATATTTTGCTGTGTATATTCTCAACAAAACAAAAAAAAATTTTTTTTCTTTTTTTTTGGCATCACTGCTTTCCAGTGGTGGGAGTAGGAGGCCCAGCCCCACTGCTGGAATTGAACCTCCGTCCCAGTGGGCCGCAGTCCCACGCACAACCACTACGCCACCAGGGCTCAGCCAAAACAAAAATTTTAATAAATGAATACATTTTAAAAATATATAAAAAGGTAATAACGTCAAGTTAGTCTTGACTGGGCTGGATTTCATGCTTTAAAATAAGGACTCTTATTAAAAATAGGTATCCTATAATCCTAACTCCTGTAAGCCCAGACTCATCAGAGCAATGATGGAACTTCAGATTTCTTCATCCAATGAAAATATCTATATTTCTATGTATAATTCTGAAGATGCAATAATAATGGACATAGTAATGCTCGATGCTACTTATGATAAATATTTGATCACGATAAACTAGTGTCTCTAAAAGTAGGTGGTACTGTGGGTGGTGAGTACGGAGATGGAAAAATCCTGTGCTGTAAAAGCAGATACACTTAATGTTAAGATTATGGGCTGTTGGGGTTGGCGTAGTGGATGTGCGTGGGACTGCGGCCCACTGGGATGGAGGTTCAATTCCAGCTCCACAGGAGCAAAGGCCGGGTCTCTTACTCCCACCACAAGAGGGAGCAGTGATGCTCCCCAAAAAACAAACAAAACAACAACAAAGACTATGGGCTGCTGATCCCTGGTGGCGTAGTGGTTTTGTGAGGAATTGCAGCCCACAGGGTTGACGGTTCAAATCCAGCAGCAGCTCTCCAGGAGTAAGGCTGGGTTTCCTACTCCCACCAAGGCAATGATCTCACACACAGACACACAGACACACACACACACACACACACAAAAGACTATGGGCTAATTCTACCTTACAAGTCCGGCTAGACCAGAGGATGTACACTGGTACACATAGGAACTGGTAACATGGGGGATCCAAGACAGATGACTCCTTCAGGACCAGTGGTGACAGTGGCAATACTGGGAGGGTATAAAGGGAAGGTGGAGTAGGAAAGGGGAAACCAATTATAAGGATCTACATAACCTCCTCTCTGGGATACAGACAACAGAAAGGTGGGTGAAGGGAGACATAGGACAGTGAGATATGACAAAATAATAATAATTTATAAATTATCAAGGGTTCATAAGGGAGGGGCTAAAGGAGAGGGGTGGGACAAAAATGAGGAGCTAATACCAAGGGCTAAGTAGAAAGGAAATGTTTTGAGGATGATGATGGCAACAAATGTGCTTTTGCATACAACAGATGTGTGAATTGTGATAAGACTTGCATGAGGCCCCAATAAAATGATTTTTTTTAAGATTATGGGCTATAATAAACTAGTTTTTAGTTACAAAATACATCGTTCAGTAATTTTTTTTTCTGAAATAGGGGTGGTAGACCATGCAAATTTGAGAACTTATACTACAAACAATAACCTTATCTGTAAGTATGAGGTTTGCACATTCTTCCTGTTCATTCATAACTCTTGTGTAAAGTAGAAACAACAAAGCCAACCTTGTTGATTTCTACAGAATTAAAGAAGAAAAAGAACTACACTATATAAACAGGAAACTGACAGGAAGTAAGTTGCTAAAAGACTTTTAAAACTGCCAAAATGAAGACCATAAGAACTGAAGTTATTTATTCCTTAAGACATTGGTGGTTTTAAAAACTTTTTATATGCTTGATACAATTGATGTATGTATTGTTATAAAAGCTGTAAGAGCTCCCAATAAAATGATCTTTAGAGAACAAAAAACTATTTTGCTTCATTTTTATATTCTCTAAAATTATGGGTGTAAAAGCAAGTTATTATTGATGCTTTAGAAATGTCTTACAGAACTAGCTGAAGTCGTTAACTTGCACATTCATTCATTCACTCATATAATTATTCATTCAACATATTATTGAAATATATATTACGTCCCAGGCACATTATCCAAGGGTGCTTCAAAAGTTACGTGGAAAAAATAAAACAAAAGATAATATATTTTTTCTATGAACTTTTTGAGGCCCATACAAATCTTCTGTTATAAATATTATAAGTAGCTCATCCTATGAAACCTTTTTTCTTGGCACTCCTAATGGTGACTTTAAGAAACACCATCTTTAATAGTACTGGCATTCAATCTATTGATTTTTACCGTTATAGTAATCTTTTATAGAATCTTTACGTACCCCTGAGGCATAAAAGGTATCCTATGCTTTTCTTCTTAATGAACCAAAGAATGTTTGCTTTTACTCTAGAAATGTCTCAGAGGCATCCATTGTCAGAGGATGGAGCACTTACACTTTTATACTCATTCCTCCCACTAAGGATGGCTAAAACCTTGGATATTATAAATTCAAAAGAAGACTGAAATGTAAAAGAAAAGAAGTCAGATCAGGTAGGAATAATAAGATGCAGAACCCAAATAGCAGTGAATTACCTGCAGCATTTTCTTTTTGCCTCATATATCCTGAACTAGGTGCTGCACTAGCCAGCCAACTGGAAATGCTAATAGGCAAAAACAAACAAACAAACAATAAATTATTCTGATAACTTTTGATTATGGGTTATAATATTTCTTTCCTTGATTTTCAATAGTATGACAGACATTGTGACTTTTACCTTGCTGTACTTTAGATAGGAGCCTTGGTGGCATACTAGTTACACATTGGGCAGCTAATCTGGAGGTGAACAGTTCAAACCCACTAACTGCTTTGTGGAAGAAAGACGAGGTAGCCTACACTTTATAAAGACTTATTGCTGGGGATGGAGGTGATGTTCTAAATCTGTGGTAATGATTGCACAACTCTTTTTGTTATGACTGAACTACTGAATTGTGGATTATGTGCCAACAAAATTCATTCTTTATTTTTTTTTAAAAAAATGTAATCATTTTAACATATAGAAACTTTTAAAACATTGCCTCAGAAATCCTATGCAATATTCCACTTTATTCATACATAGTTGCTATGACCTATAGTGACACCATAACAGTGGTTATGATTTCTTGCTGTGAGGGATGGATAATTTTGTATTCCTATGTTACACATTGTAATATTACTGAGCTGTGTTTGGGAATATTGGTTAAGTTACTTCAGAGCAGTCTGATTCTATTTATTATTTTTAACCTTTGTTAGGAGCAGCCAGTGCATGTTTAGTCTAAGGTTAGATTTTCCACAGAGGAGGAGCTCCAGTAGTATAATGGTTATGTGTTGGGCTCTCTGCAATTGGAAACCAGCAGCAGCTCCGAGGGAGAGAGATGGTGTTTCCTACTCTGGTCAGGAATTCGGTTCGGTATGAGTCAGCATCAACTTGACGGCAGTGAATTTGATTTGATTTTGGCTTTCACAGCCAAGCATCTTCTAAGATTATCTACATTCATTGCCTCAAGTCTTTACTTTGACTTGTTCTAACAATCCAGTTCCCAACACTACTATACTAAAATCACTCTTAACATGATCCCCAGAAACCTGCTAAGTGTTAAATGGAGATTTAACATTCTCTACCCATTCAAGCAAGTAAAAACCTGTCATACAAAAGTTCTACATGGGACTGCTTATCAACCATGCCTGCTCTTTCTGCTTTCCATCCCTTTATTACTGCAGGAGCAGTTAAGTTCTCATATTGGGCTGAGCCCCGGTGGTGTAGTGGTTGTGTGCGGGACTGCAGCCCACTGGGTTGGCGGTTCAAATCCAGCAGCAGCTCTCCAGGAGCAAGGCTGGGCCTCCTACTACCACCAGAGAGCAGTGATGTCCCTCCCACCAAAAAAAAGTTCTGATATTAACTATTCTCACTATAGTTGGGTGATTCAAGAGCAAGCACCTTGCTGAGGGGAAGTACAGATTAGGGACCCAAAGCCCATCAATAGGTGAAGTGACATCCTCTTGCAGAGGGGTTTCAAGATGAGCCAGTTAAGATACAGGGTAGTAGCAATGAAATATGCAACCTTCCTCTAGTTCCCAAATGCTGCCTCCCACCCACTATCATGACCCCCATTCTACCACATAAATCCAGCTAGACCAGGAGATGTACAGTGAAGTTGGAAACATGGGAAATTTAGGGTAGACGATTTCTCAAGACTAGTAATAGGAGTGGTAATACCAGGAGTTATAGAGGGATGGAGGAATAGAAAGAGAGAACCAACTTCAGGGATCTACACGTAGCCTCCTCTCTGGGACACGGACAACAGGGAAGTGAGTGTTGGGGCACATTGGACAGTGCACACTATGCAGTATGCAGTGTACACTGTACAATACTAACAATTTGTAAATTACTAAGGGTTCAAGGGGGACGAGGGGAGGAAGGGAAATAGAGGCAGCTGATACTGGGGGCCTGGATGGAGGATATTTTCAGAGTGATGATGGCAATAAGTGGGTAAATGTAGCTTGCATACAATTGATGCGTGTATGGATTGTGATGGGAGTTGTATGAACCCCCAATAAAATGATTCATTAAAAAAAAACTCATAATAAACGAATAAAAAAACGAGCAAGCACCTGGCCTACTATAGGTTAATTAATTAGGTACAATCCCCCTAAGATTTATGAATCGGCATCACTGAGAATACAAAAACAATCTCTTTTAAATGTTAAAGGCAGAAAGTTTGGGCAAGATTGGAAGTTGTCTGTGTTCACCACACCCCACTGCATATAGAAAGCAACAATAAGATTGAAATCCAACAAGAAAAAGAAACAAGAGGTGGGAAAATGTCCTGGCTGCATGAATTCTGGATTCCAGCTGTCCCTCAGCCCTTTTCCTGGCTCACTAGATTCTATACAAATACCCTCTTTCGGACTGAGCCCCGGTGGCGTAGTGGTTGTGCGCGGGACTGTGGCCCACTGAGACAGAGGTTCAATTCCAGCAGTGGGGCTGGGCCTCCTACTCCCACCGCCAGAGAGCAGTGATGCCCTAAAAAATATAAAAAAACAAAAAACAAAACCAAAAAAAATTAAAACAAACAAACAAACAAATACCCTTTTTCTAAAACTAGTTAGAAACGGATTCCTTTCATTAACAACCCAAACTATCACTACTCTACAATCTCCTTGGGCTCTTACATAAAATCAACGCCCATGTCTTACTGACTCTATTTAAGGCTCGTGTGTTTCTACTTCTTCTAATACTCATTTGTTCTTTCTTCTTCTTTTATTTTTTGTGACATCACTGCCTTTGTGGGAGTAGAAGTCCAGCCTTGCTCCTGGAGAGCTGCTGCTGGATTTGAATCGTCAACCCTGTGGGCTGCAGTCCCACACACAACCACATGCCACCAGGGCTCAGCCTGTTCTTTCTTTTTTTTAAAAGTACACTGTATAGAGATTCTTTGCCAATATTAATTAAAATACATCTTCTCTCATCACAAAAAGTTAAAATAAATACAAATTTTTTAAGATGTCAGTATCTTTTAAAATTTTTTTTTAATATTTATTTATTTTAGGCATCACTGCCCCCTAGTGGTCGTGGGAGTTACCCAGCGCTGCTTCTGTGAGCCACCTCTGCATTTGAACCAAGCCCATGAGCCACAGTCCTGTACCCAACCACTTATGCCACCAGGGTCAGCCCTATAATAAATACATATTCTCTCTTCCTTTTTCACTATCCAACTTTCACAGGAATATAAATTGATTGATAAACCTATTGTGTGGGTCAGACACACCTTAGTAATTTTCAAGCTGAAATTGATGAGAAAATTCAAGTCTGAAGATGCCTTAAAGAATCTATGAGCAATAAAATGATCAATACAGGAAGAAACAAGGAAGATAAAATGACTCCACAGCCAGCATACCAAAAAATTGGTTGATGTTCAATCATTTCAGAAAGTAGCATATGATCAAGAACTACTGGAACTGAAGAAAGAACTCACAATGCCCTTAAGTCACTAGCAAAAAAACAAAAATACATATCAACTAAAATGCTGAGAAAAATAAATGCACCACCAGATACCCTCGTCTATGTAACACAAGAAAGACCAGAAAATTGAAGGTGCCTAGTAAAGAGATTGGGTATTTCCTCAGCTGACATAAAAGAAAAAGGCAACTAATTATAAGAAGATCTTGATAACTTTTTAGGTGAATAAGTATAAATTCCAGGAACTTCAGTGAGATAACTTCAATTTGCCCTAAAAGATAATTCAGTAATTTCAATTTGCTAGTGGCTGTGTTTTAGAAGCAGATTAAGAGGCATGTAAGAAATCCTCCTCTACCTAACTTTTAAATGGAATATATTGCCTTTTTAGAGTAGCTATTGGTTTGCAGAAATTTGTACAGAAAGTACAGAGCTTTTCAGTATACTCCAAGGTTTGCCCTGTTTTGAATATCTTGCATGCAAGTGCAAATATAATTTACATTAGTGCTCATCAAGAGGGATCAATCTCTGGAAGAGGACAACATCTTGTTTGATGGAGAGTCAATGAGTGTGGGAGACTCTCAATGAGATGAACCAACACAACAGAACAGATATGCAAAGAACTAAAATTTATCAGACTGTGAGGCTGATGCAAGGCCAAGTAACGTTTCATTCATTAGACTGCCATGAGTCAGGGTCTACTCAACAGCAACTATTTACTGTAGATAGAGAATACAAAACTGTTAAGTATACAAAATTTTGAAAAGTCACTGTCCTTAAGAAGCTTTTCTGTAATTAAACTGAAAAACAAGCAATGACTTTAAATTACAAAATGTGATAAATGCTAAGAAGAAAAATGAGAGGAGTGATAAAGAATAATGTGGGAACTATATGAGAACAGTCAAGGATGACCTCTTTAAGGGGTTTCTGAAGAGAAGAAAAATTAGCACTCATGGAACAAAGAGAGAAGTGCAATAGTGGCGGTACCTACATGCAAAAAGCATGAAAAGCTCAAGTAACTTAAAGGAGCAGAATGAGACAAGAACATAGTAATTGAGACACTCCTTGCTCTCATGGCTCAACTTCTAGCCACACAATAAAAAGGTCAATAAAGGGAATAAAAAGACTAAGGGGTATATATTCAACTTTTTCGGGTCAAAAGGGCAGGATTTACCACAAGGGTTGTTCATAAGGCCTAGGGGAAGGAGGAACAAAGGAAAACACAGTACATAGGAGGAAACTGGATGAGTGATGTTACACTGTGAAGACTGCAATCAATGAGATGAAACAAAATGACTGAATTACTGTATGTAAAACAAATATTCTGCTTTTAAAACTCTCATCAAATTTACAATAAAGGGGGAAAAATTCCTCTTGCAGTAGCATGAATTGAAATTTGCAGAGATGATAGGAGGCAGATTATGCTTCATATTTTGAGAAGGTTGAGATGTTTAATCAATAGATGGAGAAATGATTGGATGAATAAATGTAGAATTCAAGATTCATACCAAAGATCTTTTAAAATGGATTATCTAACAATTTGGTCAGCACTTGAGGAGGAAAAGAAATAGGATGTTCTACTTGTGTTTGTTGCTCTTTAGGAAAGGTAAAACAAAGTACACCCAATTCCTCACTTACTATTTATTATCTAATCCTCCACACTTTGACAATAAAAAAATCTACTATCTAATTATTATGCACAATGATGTGCATCTGGCAGTAACAAATAATATGCTGGTTGAGATGGGCAACGGTAAGTGTAAACTTGACTGGGTCATGATTCTCAGTGGGTTGACAATTATGTAATGATGTAATTTGGTAGTTACATAGTGATGCAGTCATTCTCCATTTTCACATAAGGACTTGGTCTTTGTAATTCAATCATGCCAAAAATGTGGGAGTGGGTATATATGTAAAGCAAAAATGCATAGAACCATCACCATCTTCCTAGTTAGACTATAAAAATATTTAATGTGAGAGTAAACTAATTGGACCACCGAGTGGAACATACTACCTAACTCATTGCTAACACTTCCCCCCATCAAAGAAAATCCATTTGTTCACCTTCTAGGTAAATTCTATGGTCAGTGAAAAAGAGATACCTTCAACCAACTTCACTAACACCATGGCAGGAATAATGAATTCAAATATAATACGACTGTGAGACTAGCACAGGAAAGGGAAGTGTTTCATTCTGCTGTACCTGAGGGTGCTATGATTCACACCCAACTAGATGACACCTAACAGCAACAGTTAAGTACTTGATACTTAAATACACATTATATATACCTCAGCAAACTTTAAAAAATGACTGGGGCAGAGTAAATTTATCAAAATAGGGGTGGGGAGTTTCTAGTTATCAAATTCTCTAAATTTGATACCCAGCTCAATACTTGCAGCTAACAAGTTACTTTTTAAAGTTACAATTACAGCTCTTAGCAAATGCAAGCAACAATAGATTTTCCTGAAAAAATTAAAATTGTCAAATGCTAAAAGATTAATGAACAGCCAAAAAGGCAGTGGGAAATTTACAGATAGTGCTGAAAACATACGAAAATAAAAATGGTGGGCCGAGCCCCAGTAGCGTAGTGGTTGAGTGCTCCCACAACCACCAGAGGGCAGTGATGCTTCCCCCCCCCCCAAAAAAAAAAAAAAAACGAAAATAAAAATGGTTATAACATGAAAGCAGATAACAGTAAAATTTTTTATCTTATCTTAAAATCCTGCTAAGTGGGCTGAGCCCCGGTGGCATAGTGGTTGTGCGCGGGACTGCAGCCCACTGGGTTGGAGGTTCAATTCCAGCTCCACAGGAGGAAAGACTGGACCTCCTACTCCCACCACCAGAGGGCAGTGATGACCCCCCAAAAAAAATCCTGCTAAGTTCTACACAAACATATACAAAGCAAAAATGCAATTTTCCTTTAAATAATAAATTAAAAATTCACTATTACTTTCTGTTCCCCCAGAGATTTATAACAAGAGGGAAGTGGGTGAACAGACACCGGACAATGTACGCCATGACAAAATAATGATAATTTGTAAATTATTAAGAGTTCGTGAGGGAGGGGGAGTGAGGAAGGAAGGGAAATGTGAGGAGCTGATACCAAAGATCTAAGTAGGAGGACGATGTTTTAACAATGATGATGGCAACAAATGTACAAATGTGGTCTGCATACAAGAGAAGTATACTAATCTTATTAAGAGTTGCATGAGCCTCCAATATGATTTTAAAATTTTTTTGATAAGAACTATGCATATAGGTAGTTTAAGAAGAAATAAAAACAATCATCTATACATTTACAATAGAAATCGTTTCACAATCAGATAGGAAGAGTTGGACTCATAAAGAGTTACAGTCTTGGAAACCCTACTGAGCAGCTCTGCTCCCACTTTCATGGTTGATGTTAGTCAGAATGGGCTCCGCAACAGGGAATCTAGTTTCGGTACACACTGCTGGTAAAATGTAAAACGGGGTACTTGGAGATCTGACCAATTCAGACAATTCTCATCTTAGACAAAGTGGCTGCTTGATCACAACCTCTACTACTCTGATATTTTTATTACATACTCTGTACAAGAGTGATCCCACGAGTTTCTTCTGTTCTTCACAGAGGCAGTCAAGTTCTCTTTAGTGTTTTATTTTTACATTACTTCAAAATTATAGGGAAGCTGTATAATATAGAAGATTCTGTAACTTCATCAAGATGTAGCAGTTTTTAACATCTTCTACAAGTATCCTTTCTCCAAATATATAAATACCATATGTATGTATATACACAATCATAAATGAACACAAAACCATAATACTCACTGCCATCAAGTCTATTTTAATTCACAGGGACTCTCTAGGAACATAACAGACCTGTATCTTTAGGCTGCATGGCTATAAGTCTCCACGGGAGCAGAACTCCTTCTTTCTTCCATAGAGCTATAGTAGAACTTGAGTGCTGACTTTTCAGTGAGCAGTCCAACACTTGAGCCACTATGCTACCATATATACACATATATAATTTTAATCTGAATTTTAAAGCTACAGACTTAACACTATAAACCGTTAGTCACATTAATTTTTTAAACAATGAGATAAATTATAAAATTCAAAAATATTGACATATCAACTACAATATTAAATTTGTATTTTAATTTCAACAATTTCCAATAATAATCTTTTGTAGCAGATATTTTTCAGTTCAGGATCAAATCCAGACAAGTATCACACCTCCTTATCAAGTCCCTGTGGATTCCATAATCCCAAACTTGATCTTTAGTTTTACTTTTTTCTTGTGTGCCCTAGGGAGTTTTCTGAATGAAAACCTCAAAGTATTCTTGTGAATACAACAACGGTAACTTTAAAAGAAAATTCTTTTCAGTTTCTTGCCTGTGAAGACTCAGGACAGATGGGCTTGACGACAGTCTATTTTGGTCATGCCGACGCATGTTTGGCTGAGCCATCGACACTAGTCTCAAATGATCCTGGGATTGGCTCTTCAGTACACAGTAGATGCTTAATAAGTACTTGCTGTAGGTGCCAGGAGAGAAAGTGGATTTGACTACTGCGTCAAATACCCCAAAAGACAATCCAGAAGGGTTTTGCTGATGCAGGTAGAAGAGACAAAGTTGTGGCTCTTCTAGAAGTCAGTATTAGGGGATTTTATAAACAAGGGCAACACGCAGGCCAAGTGTTCTTTCTCTTATTTTCACTGCATGATACACTAAAGATGCCCTGGTGGCACATTGATGAAGAGTTCCAGTTGTTAAGCACACCAAGGGGAGGGAAAATAAACCATAGTGCTGTCAAAATCCAACTCTCAAGATCAATTTTTATCTTTTTATTTAAAAATAGCTCTCTTTCATGAAGCCCAATTTATTCGTTGAGACAGGGCATTAAAACCTTCATGAATACAGGGCCTACCACTGGGGCCTCAGTTTGGGAAATATTTGACTCCACAGACATCCACGATGAGTTATTTCACAGTCATCATATCCTCAAACTCATTCACATTAATCTTGGTGAAGCCCCACGTGTTGGAAATGTGGACCTTCTGGTGCCCAAGGAACTGGAACTTGGCCCTGTGTAAGATCTCAATCACATGCTCCTTGTTTTGAACTTCAGTGTGGATAGACATGATGAGGGGGCCAATGTGACCTCTAGGAACTATGCCTTGGGGTTTTCCAAAAGCACCTCGCAAATTGATTTGGAACCTTTCAGCCCAAACACTCTTATTGATGAGGATGCTGTGAAAGGGGTAATGCTATACTAGGAAGTGGTTTTGCCACAACTTTGCACCTTGTACTTTCCCCCCCACCCTCTCCACTACACCCCGGGGCCCCATCCTGACCATGAACCCTTGATAATTTATAAATTATTAATTTGTCATGTCTTACACTATCCAACATCCATTCACCCACTTTTCTGTTGTCCGTATCCCGGGGTTGGGGGGTGGGGGTGTTATATATAAATCCTTGTAAATGGATCCCCCAGTCTAATTATCGCCACTCTCACCACTGGTCATGAGGGGTTCATTTGGCCAGATTCCCTGTGTTCCCAGTTCTTATCTGTGTATATCTCTGGTCTAACCAAATTTGTAAGGTAGAACTTGGATCATGATAATGGGGGATAGGAAGAATCTAAGAACTAGAGGAAAATTGTATGTTTCATCAATGCTACACTGCACCCTTACTGGGTCATCTCCTTCTTATGACCATATTGTAAGGGGATGTGCACCTGTCTATAGATGGACTTTGAGTGCCCACTTCACATTCCCCTTTATTCACAATATGACTTTTTGTTCTTTGATGCCTGATACCTGATCCCTTTGACACCTCATAATCACATAGGCTGATAGGCTTCTTTCATGTGGCCTTTGTTGCTTCTCAACTAGATGACCACTTACTTATATTCAAGTGTTTAATTCCCAGACACTGTATGGTTTGATAGCCAGGCACCATCAGCTTTCTTCACCACATTTGCTTATGCACTGCTTTGTCTTCAGCAATCATGTCGGGGAGGCAAGCATCCTGGAAAGTCAGTTTAATAGAACAAAGTGTTCTTGCACTTAGGAAATACTTGAGTGGAGACCCAATGTCCATCTGCTACCTGAAAACTAAACCTAGAAATATATGCACATAGATCTATTTCTCTATCGCCATATATATTTACATATATACATATCTATTTAGTCCTCTGCAAATGCCTCTTGCCTCCTAGTTCTTGCCTCTATCTCCTTTTACTTTCCTCCTGTCCCACTATCATGCTCAACCTTTGGATTTCAGTATTTCCTCTCAGTTAACTGCCCTTGATCAAGTCCTACCAGGCCTCTTACACCCTCCTCACCACTGATTTTGGATCACTTGTTGGTCCCTTGTCCCTGAGTTTAATACCACATCCTTTCCCCCACCTCCCCATCTCTCATGTTCCCCCTGAACAGTCAGTCCTGTTGTTTTCTCCTAAAGATGATTTATCCTGCCTATCTTTTCTAGATAAGACTGGCAGAGCTAATAATATGCCCCAAAATGAGACTGAGCAAAACAAAACAACAACAGCAACCATTGACAAAAAAGATATCTGTAAATACTTCAAGGTCTGTCTGTTGTTTTCTGGTTGAGTCGGATGGGGTGCCATGCCTAGGCCACCAAAAAACTGAAATTCTTAAAGAGAAAAGTCCTGTATTTCTCCCTCAGAGCAGCTGGTAGTTTTGACTGCGATACTTTGTAGATCACAGCTCAATGCACGACCGTTACAACACGAGTGTTCCAATATTGATATTATCAATAGAGTGATAAAACAAGTAAATATGACACATCTACATTATACAATATGATGTAAACGTTCAAAATAAGGGCAGATCCATTTGGACTTGAGAATGTATCCACAACACAAGGAAGCAGGCTACATGAATAGCAAAGACTACAAGGAAGAAAATGTTCCAGAATTGATTATGTTAACAATTGTACACCTCCTCTTCTTGACACAACTGAATTAATGAACTGTATGACATGTAGATGAAGTGGTAATAAAACTTTTTAAAAAATACATATGAGGGGCTGCGCCCCAGTGACGTAGTGGTGGAGTGCGGGACTGCGGCCCACTGGCTTAGAGGTTCAAATCCAGCAGCAGCAAGGCTGGGTAGCTCCCACAACCACCAGAGGGCAGTGATGCTCCCCCCAAATATAAATAAACTACATACGAGAATTATCTAATATCTTTTTTTTTGAGAATTATCCACTATCTTTTTTACTGTATATACTCATTTAAAAGCCGAGTTTTGCAGCAGTTTTTGTTAAAATTAGGTGCCCAGGTGATATTTGCATTGGCTTATACTCAAGTATACACAGTAAGCAGGTTACAAACAGCATAGAGTTGTCATGTAAAAATATATATGAATACACATACATGTAACGGCATAAGTAGTGATTTATGATAGTTGAACTTTTCATGTTATTTTTATACTGTTAAGTTTCGTAATAGGTATGTCAAGCTTTTATAATAAAAATAAAGCTAATTGGACTGAGCCCCAGTGGCGTAGTGGTTGTGCGCGGGACTGCGGCCCACTGGGACGGAGGTTCAATTCCAGCAGTGGGGCTGGGCCTCCTACTCCTACCACCAGAGAGCAGTGATGCCCAAAAATTTTAAAAATTTAAAAAAATAAAATAAAGCTAATTATAGTATATTTATTAACTTAAAGTCGCATTCAAAATAAACTACGAAGAAATCAAGCAGACTACAAAATACAGTGTGAGTCCACTTTAGGAAAACACAAAGAAATTTTAAGCAGCTACTTCTTTGTAGTATTAGTTTCATTTTTTATTTCATATTTCTCAAAATGACCTAATATTTGGGGGGGGGGCATCACTGCCCTCTGGTGGTTGTGGGAGCTACCTGGCCTTGCTCCTGGAGAGCCACTGCTGGATTTGAACCACCAAGCCCATGGGCCGCAGTCCCACATTCAGTCACTATGCCACCGGGGCTCAGCCCCATGACCTAATGTTTTTATAAGCCTGTATAATTTGTAATATAAAAACTGGGATTTTTTCAATGGTCTAAAATTCTATTTAAAACTCACCACCACCGGGCTGAGCCCCAGTGGCGTAATGGTTGTGCGCGGGACTGCGGCCCACTGGGACAGAGGTTCAATTCCAGCAGTGGGGCTGGGCCTCCTACTCCCACCACCGGAGAGCAGTGATGCCCACCCCCCCCCAAAAAAAAAAAAAAACTCACCACCACCACCACCACCCAGAATAATTCACTTCAGAGGACAACATTGAAGCCACAACTTGGGAAGAGGGAAATATCTGATCAGAGCACATGGGAATAAATGAAAGGGACTAAATGAAGTGGAGCTCATCCTGGCCCACCAAACCTTGGGATAATATCCCTGCTCAGAGCAGTCAATGCACAGTGAGGTTCATATAG
The DNA here is from genome assembly GCA_004026705.1 of Nesogale talazaci. Taxonomy (NCBI): domain Eukaryota; kingdom Metazoa; phylum Chordata; class Mammalia; order Afrosoricida; family Tenrecidae; genus Nesogale; species Nesogale talazaci. Next base: position 25,914 of record PVJH01007907.1, on the reverse strand, counting down.
TTGGCCCCACTATGAGAAACAACATTCCTCACAGATCCATAGCCCTACAAGGGAGAAACACTGGACACACAGTGTGGGAATTGTGCCTAACCTGACCTCACCTCACCTGGCAAAACACTATAGGCGTGCAGCAGAACTGCAAGGGGAGCAGAGCAAGGAAGTCCCAAGGGAGTGCCAAAAATAGACTTTGGGGCCAGGGTGTGACACTCCATCAGACTCAACCAGAAAGTACTCCTAAAGGTCAACAAACAGAACTTGAATTATTTACAGGCTTTTCTTTCTTTTTTTTTCTTTTTTCTTCTTGTTGTCATTGGTCTGGTGGTAGTGGTGGTGTTTTGTTTCCTTTTGTTGCTTTATTTTGCTCTGTCTGGTTTTTGTGCATATTACTATCTCGGCAGGTCTATCTAGATGAGATAGGCAGAATAAACAATCTAGAGGAGAAAACAATGGGACTGGGGGAAGGTAGGTAAAAGGAAATGGTGTTAACAAACCCAGGCACAAGGTAAGTATTCCAAAATCAGTGGACAGGAGGGTGTAAAAAGCCTGATGAGGGCTGAGCCCTGGTGATGTAGTGGTTGTGCGCGGGACTGCGGCCCACTGGGATGGAGGTTCAATTCCAGCTCACAGGAGCAAAGGCTGAGCCTCCTACTCCCACCACCAGAGAGCAGTGATGCCTTAAAAAAAAAAAAGAAAGAAAGAAAAGCCTGATGAAGGGAAATGTAACTGAGAGAAAATACTGAAACCAACATGAAGGCTGTGCATGATAGTGGGACAGAAAAAAAGTAAAAGGAAATAGAGGCAAGAACTAGGAGGCGCATATACATATGTAAATACATTTATATATAATAGTGGGGAAATAGATGTATGTGCATATATTTCGAGGTTTAGAATTAAGGTAGCAGATGGCCATTGGGCCTCAACTCTTCTCTCAATGCAAGAACACTTTGCTCTATTAAACTGGCATTCCAGGATGCTCACCTTCCTGACAGAATTGATGAAGACAAAACTGGTACTTAAGCAAATGTGGTGAAGAAAGCTTATGGTACCTAGCTATGAAACTATGTAGTCTTAAAGGCTTGAAGATATACAGGCCTCCAATTTATCTGAGAAGCAATAAAGACCTCATGGAAGAAGCACATCAGCCTGTATGGGATGACGTATCAGACATCAAAGAACAAAAAAAAACCCCTATCATTGTGAATGAGAGGGAGTGCGGAGTAGGGATCCAAAGTCTATCTCTGGGCAACTGGACATACCCTCACAGAAGCATCGTGGGGAGCAGACAAGCCAGTCAGGGTGTAGTATTGCAATGATGAAACATATAACTTTCCTTAGTTCTTAAACGCTTCCCACCCCACCCCCTACCACCACTACTATGATCCCAAGTCTACTTCACAAATCTGACTAGACCAGAGGATCTATATTGATACAGATAGGAACCAGAAACACAGGGAATCCAAGACAGATGATGCCTTCAGGTCCAGTAGTGAGAGTGGGGATACTGGGAGGGAGGGAGGAAGGCGGGGTAGAGAGAGGAAACAGATTTTAAGGATCTACATAAAACCTCCTCCCTGGGGGATGGACAACAGAAAAGTAGGTGAAGAGAGACGTTGGACAGTGTAAGATATGACAAAATAATAACATAAATTATCAAGGGATCATTAGGGAAAAGGAAGGGGGGAAATAAGGAGCTGATACCAAGGGCTCAAGTAGAAACAAATGTTTTGAGGATGTCAACAAATGTAAAAATGTGCTTGATACAAGATATGTATGGATTGTGCTAAGAGTGGTACAAGCCCCCAATAAAATGATCTAAAATAAATAAAATTATATCTAAAACATTTTATTATTTTTAAAATCATTTTATTGGGAGTTCTTTCAGGTATCAAAACATTTCATAATTCAATCACATCAAGCTGTACGACTGCTACCACAATGTTTCAAGACATTTTCTGTGTTCTTGAACTCCTTGATAACAGTTCCCCTTTATCTCCTCCCTCCTAGAAACCTTTTTTTTTTTCCTTTAATTTTTTTACCGTATCTTACCTAATCCAATATAACCAATCACATACAATTTCGTTGTTCCATCCCATCAAGTAGGGTTATACATCATCATCAATGCTATCTGCTCCCTATCCAGCCCCACCCCACCTCTTCCCATACCCTAAGAAAACCATTACTCCTATTAGTATTTCTGAAGGGTTATAAATCTTAGATTGCATGTACCAAATGGTCTTAAATATACAAGTAAACATATACAAATCTAATGTGATTTGTGAGGTAAAACCAAAACCATAATAGTAAGGGAAGGAAATATTAAAGAACTATAGGATAATTATATGGCTCATCAGTACTATACCACACCCTTCTGTGTGACTCTTCTGAGAGGGGCTGTCCAATTATCACACAGTTGGGTTTGGGGCTTCACTACATCCACACCCCTACACTACATCCACACTGATTTGTTTGTTTATGAACTTCTGATTGATATCTTTCCCCCACACACACACATACCTCATGATCACATGGTTGATGTGCTTCTTCCATGTGGGCTTTGTTGGTTTCCTGCTAGATGATCTCTTGTTTAACTACACACCCCTTTAAGACCCCAGATACTATATCTTTAATAGACAGGCACCATCAGCTTTCTTTAACACATTTTCTTATGCACTTATTTTGTCTTCAGCAATGTTGTCAGGGAAGAGAGTATCAAACAATGCTACATTATTTGAACAAACCCTTCTTGTTAAGTAGAGGCCCAAAGTCCATCTGCTTCCTTGTTACATCTGCTCATATATACATAAACACATATATATTTATATAGTTAATTTACACATATATACACACACACATTTTTTTCCCTTTCTTCTTACTCATCATTTCTTTTTTTGGGGGGAGTTGGCATCACTGCCCTCTGGTGGTCGTTGGAGCTACCCAGCCTTGCTCCTGGAGAGCTGCTGCTGGATTTGAACCGCCAAGCCAATGGGTCGCAATCCCGCACTCAACCACTACGCCACCGGGGCTCAGAGCCCCCATCATTTCTTTTCACTCTCATTAACTCCTCTCTGATACAATTTGATTGATCAAGCATAACCAGAAAAACTCCACCCTCCTCACCCAATTTTAGAACTTTTACTATTCCCCTGTAAAACATTTCAAATTTTCGTAATAGGTTAAGTAGAAGATGGTTCATAAGAGAAAAGAAATGGGAAAAGGATAAAATATTGGAAAGATTGCCCAGCAGTTTAAATTCAAAGTAACAGATTAAGTTCAAGACTGACAACCAAATAATGTTTAAAAGTTTTAGAATAACCTAAACCATTATGAGCTATATACTCCATATTAGCCCTATTAGATAAAGTTGAAAAGAAAGCAAAAGAAATAGGAGAGGGATTTAAAAAGTTAGTGGAAAAAAAAATGAATTGAGGGCTGAGCTCTGGTGGCGTAGTGGTTGAGTGTGGGACTGCGGCCCACTGGCTTTGCGGTTCAAGTCCAGCAGCAGCAAGGCTGGATAGCTCCCACGACCACCAGAGGGCAGTGATGCCAAAAAAAAAAAAAAACCGAATTGAAAGGTAAAGGAATTTTTCCAACAAATTTTTGAAACCACTGTGGTACAACTATTAAAATGCAAAACTAGTATTTATCCATGTCTTGACTATGAATTTCTACCACTGCCAGAGAATTACCTCTAAATTAACTGAATTACAAATCAGACACAAGAAGATGTACTTTTCCCGAGGTGGCCAATCTAGTTTAAGTTCTTCTTCAGTTTTGTCCCTAGAACAGGGGGGGAAAAAACCTGAGCCTGAAAAAAAACAGATACCTGGCCAATACAATTAGTCAGAAAGAAGAAATGGCTACAGGCATTTTTTCTTGCATTGGCACGAATTTTTGTTTTCAGACCCAAAAATGCTTTGGCACTGTTATTCTTCATATAATCTGATAAATCAAGAAACCACCCAAAGAAAAATGGGCACAGAGAACGCTAAAGAGACTGATATTTGTAATTTATTCTGTTTTATTTAAAGTAAATACTTTATTTAAAATGAAGGAGCCCTGGTGGTGTAATGGTTGGACTGCCAACAGCAAAAAGAGCAGTTGGAAACCACCAGCTACTCCCAAGGAAAAAGAGCAGGCTTCCTACTCCTGTGAAGAGTTCCTCTTAGAAATTCACAGGGCAAGTTCTCACATAGGCAACAGGATTGCTCTGAGGCAGAACTAACTCAATGGCAATCAACTTTGCTTCTTTTTCTTTAAAATGTTGTGATTTCACTCTTTTTCTAGTACTGAAGAAAAAAAGAAAACAAAAAACAATGTATTTGAATTATGATAAATATGAAATATTTATCTGTAGAACACCAAAAGAATGAATAAACCATTATTAAAAGAAATACAACTGGGCTGAGCCCCGGTGGCGTAGTGGTTGTGCACGGGACTGCGGCCCACTGGGACAGAGGTTCAATTCCAGCAGTGGGGCTGGGCCGCCTACTCCTACCTCTGGAGAGCAGTGATGCCCCAAAAAAAAAAAATACAACTGCCCTTTGAGGCGTTGCAGCGAGGCCAGCCTGCCACAGCCGTGTCATTAGAGGGCAGAGAGAAGAGGGGCTGCGCCTACGCTCAGGGATTTGAAGTGAACCACCTGACTGACTGCTAGTCCCCCAGTACTATTGCACCTGTGTAACCTGAGCCACCTGAAGGGTTCGGGGGAGGGGAGTTCCCCACTAAGTCATTTTGCAAAATGACAAGATCCTGGCAGCGATGACAGATGATGACACCATTGTCTTTGGGGGTTAGGGTACCTGAAAGGTGTCATTGACCACTGTAGGGGGCTGTGAACAAGCCCATGTCTAAGGGGTGACTTGGCAGGGGGTTGGCTTACCCACAACTGACTGGTTGCCAAATAAACAAGAAGTTTCCATTTAAAAACAAAACTAGGAGGAAGAAGAAAAAATACAACTCCTTAGAAGCGAGGATAGGGAGACTTTGACTTGTTTACTTTGGACATATTATCAGAAAAGACCAATCTCTAGAAAACTATGTTTGGTAAAAGAGAATCTGTGAAAATGAGAGAACCTTTGATAACAAAGATTAACACAAACGCCACAACAGTAGGCTCCAACTAATATACCAACAATCACCAAGATGGCACTGTACAGGGCAATGTTTGGATAGGCTATATTAGGTCACCACAAATAGGAGCCATTTGATAGTAACTAACAATGCTAAGAGTAAATTTACTATTAATAGTAACAGCAAATTATTTAGCTTATGTTAGTACTGTTCTTCTCGGAACAAATAATCAGAAAAACTGACTGATGAAGATCAAAGATTGCAGCCTTCATTATGGTTTAAAATTCTTTATTATTTTCCCTCTGTTAATGTTCTAGAGGTACTTACTTTTTACTTTTTAAGTCATTTTATTGGGGGCTCATATAGCTCTTACCACAATCCATACATCCATCCATTGAGTCCAGCACATTTGTACATTTGCTGCCATCATCATTTTCTTATCAGTTCATTTGTTCCCTCCCTCCTCCACTCTGCCCCTCATGAACCCTTGATAATTTACAAATTAATATTTTTTCAATGTCTTACATTTGCAGATGTCTCCCTTCACCCACTTTTCTGTTGTCTGTCCCCCTGGGAGTGCATTATACGTAGATCACTGTGACTGGTTTCCCCTTTCTCCTTTTACCTTCCCCTTACCCTCCTGTTAACTGTTACTCTGATTATTGTCCTGAGGGGTTTATCTGTCCTGGATTCCCTGTGTTTCCAGCCCTTATCTGTACCTGTGTGCATGCTCTAGTCTAGACAGTTTTCTAAGATAGAGTTGGGGTCATGATAGTGGGGCGTGGGGAGCATTAAATAACTAGAGGAAAAGTGCTCGCTTCAGCAGCACATATACTAAAATTGGAACAATACGGAGAAGATCAGCATGGCCCCTGCGCAAGGATGACATGCAAATTCATGAAGTGGTCCATATTAAAAAAAAAGAGCTACAGGAAAGTAGTACATATGCACCCTGACTGGCTTGTCTCTCCTTTGTGACCCTTCTGTAACGGCATGTCCAATTGTCTACAGATGGACTTTGGGTCTCCACTCTACACTCCCCTCATTCATGTAAATATCATTTTTTGTTCTGGGTCTCTGTTGCCTGATAGCTGATCCCATGGACACCTCATGATCACACAGGCTGGTGTGCTTCTTCCATGTGAACTTTGTGCTTCTCAGCTAAATGGTCGCTTGTTTATTTTCAAGCCTTTAAGACCCCCAGATGCTCTATCTTTTGATAGGCAGGTACCAACAGCTTTCTTCAACACATTTGCTTATGCACCCATTCTGTCTTCAGCGATTGTGTCAGAAAGCTAATCATGGCAGAATGTCAGGTTATTAGAACAGTGTTCTTGCATTGAGGGGGTACTTGAGTGGAGGCCCAGTGTCTGCTACCTTAAAACTTAACATAAATACATGTACGTAGATCATTTTCCCTATTGTTATAAATAAATGTTTACATAGGAATATGCCTGTATTTAGACCTCTGAGTGCCCTTTGCTTCCTAGTTATTTCCTCTATTTCCTTTTCCTTTCCACTTGTCCCACTATTATGCTTGGCCTTCATTCAGGTTTCAGAAATTCCTCTTGGTTACGATGCCCTTGACCAAGTCCCACCAGGCATGCTAGACCCTCCTCATCATAGATTTTAGATCGGGGTGCTCAATACATCCATCACGATTTACTAGTCGATCACAAATGTAGTGTGGGTAGATCACACAGCATTAAAAAATAGATGTAAGCGTATCATCAATCCCATCGGTCACTTTCAGATACAGTCTTAGGTGTCAAACACATGCACAACAACTGCACTAAGTGCAGCAGAACGGACAAGCTGAGTTACGGCCTATTTTTAGACCTTGGTTTTTTTCCCTCATAAACTTAAGAAAGGGTATTAAAGTGAGTGGGGGAGCTGGACAAAAGCATATCACTTTCATACGGAATGGGAGATTTTGACACTACAAGCCGACCGACATTCAGCTGAAGTCCAGAGCACATGAACAGCTCTGGAACTTACTAGCAAAGGGAAAGTACCCAAATATGAGAAAATGTGCTACCTCCTTGACTGCATTATTCAGCTCTATTTATTTATGTGAGTCAGCCTTTTCCCATATAAAAATCACTAAGTCCAAGTACCATTCCACCATGATTTATGATCATTTGGAAGTGTGCTTGTGGCTGCCTGTCAGCAACTACTGTCCGAACTATCTATCTCTGGCTCATTCCACTCACTTTACTGCATTCAGAGTAAACTCAGGTAATGACAAAAAATGTACATAGTTAATAGTGTTGTGCAATATGGACTCGTGAGGTTATGCAAGGTAAACCTTCATTGTACATATAAAGAATTCTCATGCATTTATGAATAAATGTAACAAATAAATTAAAAAGTATGTTTTTCATTTTGTAGTTGGTAGATCATTAAAAAAATTTTTTTTTAATTTTTTTTTTAGGCATCACTGCCCTCTGGTGGTGGGAGTCGGAGGCCCAGCCTTTGCTGTGAGCTGGAATTGAACCTCCATCCCAGTGGGCCGCAGTCCCGCACACAACCACTAGGCCACCGGGGCTCAGCCCCATATTGTTTTTATATTGTCAGTAACCCTACATGTTCCTCACTTAGATCTTTTTTTTTTTAAATATAACCCCATGTTCAAAAATGTCAACTATAAAAAAAAGACCTTCTGAATGTTAGTAATTCATAATTCTGACGGAAGCTGTAGCTCAGGGAGAGGGGCACTTCTGATCAGAAGCAAACAAAGAGAGAAGGAAACATGTTGGCCCATCAAGCCCCAAGGACGATATTCTAGTTCAGTGCAGTCAATGCACAGAGAGGACGATAGGACCAGTTCCGTCATGAAACACAATGTCCCTCACTGACCCAGAGCACTACAGGAGACAACACTAAAGACACGTGAGGGAATTGTGCCCATACTGACCCACCACACTGTGGCGAAGCACTAAGGGCGAGCAAAGGAGCAACCAGGAGAGCAAAGCAACAAAGTCCCCAAGGAAGAACAAAACTAGACTATAGGGCCTGGCAGTGGTATCCCACCAAAGCCACCTGGTAAACAACAGCCCTGGAACTATTTATAGGCTTTTCTTTTGTTGTTATTCTTTTGTTTTGTTTTGTTTTGTTTTTTGGGGGGGGGGTTCTGTTGTTATGTTTTGCTTTGTCTTGTTTCTGTGCTTATGTCTACCCACATAAGATAGGTGGAATAAACAATCCAGAGGAGAAAACAACTAAACAACAGGGAGCACAAAGCCGGGGAGGAGGAGAAAGGAGGGGGATACCAACAATCCCAGGCACAAGGGAACAACAAGCGATCTAAAATCAAAGGTAAGGAGGGCCTGAGATGGCGGGTGGGGCATGATGATCAAGAGCACGAGAGGAATGACTGAAACCCAAATGAAGGCCGAACATAACAGTGGGACAAGAGGAAAGTAAAAGGAAACAGAGAAAAGAACTGGGAGGCAAAGGACATTTATAAAGGTCTAAATACAGGCGTGTACATATGTAAGTACATTTATAAATAATAGGGAAATAGATCTATATACACATATTTATGTTACGTATTAAAGCAGCAGACAGACATTGGGCCTCCACTCAAGTATTCCCTCAATGCAAAAACACTTTTTTTCTAATAACCTGGCATTTTGTGATGCTGACCTTCCCAGACACCAATCGCTGAAGACAAAATGAATGAATAAGCAAATGGGGTGAAGAAAGCTGATGGTGCCCAGCAATCAAAAGATAAAGCATCTGGAGTCTTACAGGTTTGAAGGTAAACAAGTGACCATCAAGCTGAGAAGCAACACCAGCCTTTGTAATCATGAAGAGTCAATGGGATTAGGTATTAGGCATTAAAGACCCAGAACAAAAAATATCGATGTGAATGAGGGAGTATGCACACCCCAAAGCCCATCTGTAGACAAATGGACATCTCCCAGAAGGGTCAAAAGCCAATCAGGGAGCAATAAAGCGTTGATGAAACGTACGACTTTCTTCTAATTCTTTAATGCTTTTCCTCTGCCCCTCACTATCATGACGCCATTTCTGTCTTACAAATCCAGCTAGATCAGAGCATGTATACTAGTACAGGTAAGAGGTAGAAACACTGGGGATCCAGGACAGAGAAACCCCCCAGGATCAATAATGAGTAGAGATACCAGGAGTTTAAGCAGAAGATGTGGGGAGAAAAGTGAAATTGATCACAATGATTCCCCCTCCCAGGGGAACAGACAACAGAAAAGTACATGAAAGGCGACATCAGCCAGTGTAAGACATGAAAAAACTACTAATTTATAAATTATCAATGGATTACGATGGACTGTAGAGGAGGGGGAAATGAGCTGAAACCAAATGAGCTGAAATGAAGGTTCAAGTAGATAAAGAAAAAGTTTTGAAAATGATAGCAACATGTGTACAAATGTGCTTAATACAATGGATGGATTGTGGTAAGAGCTGGAAGAGCCCTCAATAAAATGAAAAAAAAAAATAAAGAATTACTTCTGGGACAGGGAGATGGTGGGAAGATGTGGGGAGGAAGAGGAATTGATAGAAATGATCATCACAAAAGCACACACACACACCCCTCGGGGGGACAAGCAACAGAAACCATGGGGAAAGAGAAACAGTGATTGGGGTAAGATATGAAAATAATAATTTGTAGTTTATCAAGGGGTCACAAGGGTGGCAGGGGGAAGGAAGGGGAAAAGAGGAGCTAACTACACCAAGGGTTCAAACAGAAAGTGTTTAGATAATAATGACAACATGGGGCTGAGCCCTGGTGGCATAGTGGTTGTGTTCGGGACTGCGGCCCACTGGGATGGAGGTTCAATTCCAGCAGTGGGGCTGGGCCTCCTACTCCCACCACCGGAGAGCAGTGATGCCTGAAAAAGAATAAATAAATAATGACAACATGTACAAATATGCTCACAGTTAAGAGTTGGAAGATGAGGAGAAAGAAAAAAAAAAGAAAAGAAAGAGTTGGAAAAGCTCCCCAATAAACGACTAATAAGTTCAAAATGTCAACCACTGAAAAAAGATCTTTTATATATATAAATCATTTTATTGGGGGGCTCTTACAAACCTTCTTTCATTCAATTGTACTAAGCACACTTGTTGCCACCAATATTTCCGAAGCATTTTCTTTCTACTTGACCCCTTGTTATCAGCTCCTCTTTTTTAAAAAAAAGACCTCTTATGAATGTCAGTATTCCATAATTCAAAGACTAATTCAAAGATCATCCATTTTGTCAAGCACATTTGTACATATGTTGCTATTTTCAAAACATTTTCTTTCAACTGAACCCTTGGTATCAGCTCATTTCTAGCACAAAGCTTTAAAAGTATTTTAAAAATAGTTGCTACATTAATAAAACCAGTATTACAAGTAGTCCAAAACCAGAGTGTAGATGTAACTTTGTTTCAGGGGTCCTGATGGAAATCAAAGAGCTTGATTCTTTGCAATATTTCTGTTCACAAAAGGTACATACTTAAAATAGTAACTCAACTACAGGTAATACTAAGTTCCATTTTCCATTAACTTCTACTTTAAAGTTTATTAAATTAGCTACTGGAATTGGATCAAGTTTAAAATTACATAATTTATTTAATCCTTGGAGGGGGAGGATTAGGGACCAAATGTAAGAGATAAAATGTATAAAAAAAAAAGGGGGCTGAGCCCCGGTGGCGTAGTGGTTGTGCACGGGACGGCGGCCCACTGGGACGGAGGTTCAATTCCAGCAGTGGGGCTGGGTCTCCTACTCCCACCACCAAAGAGCAGTGATGCCCCCCCCCCAAAAAAAAAGTATAAACTCAACACAAATTTATATGAATTTAAGATGAGTTCTCACATGACAGGAAAGGCAATCGTAATGACAAAGAAAATAAACTAGAAATCAGCAAAATTCAAAATGTTTGTGCACAAAAGGACATGAGCAAAAAACACAGAGAATCCAAAGAATGAGAGAAAGTATTTTAATGGTGTTTATAATATATAGCAATCTCACAACTAAGCAATTAAAAGCAAAGGGCTTAGACACAGAATGGTCAGTAAGCACCACAAAAAAGATGTTCAACAACATCATTAAACTTAAAAAAAAAAAAAAAAAGCTCTCTTCCATTGAGTCAATACCAACTCACAGTGACTGCCCCGGTGGGTTTCCAAGACTAACGACTCAAAAACCTCACCTTTCTCCCTAAGAGCAGTCAGTGGTTTGAACTGTTTAGACTCACAGAGACCCTACAGAATAGATTGGAATTATTCCCTAGCATTTCTACAATGTAGATCTTTTTGTTTTCGCTTCAAACTTTATCAGTTATTTAATTAAGTTCTTTGCAAGGAATTTAGAGCACCAATTTGCGAGGATAAATTCCATTTGTGAGTTCGAAAGTAGCACAAAAGTAGCTTTGGAGGTGGGGAAGGACTTTGATTTTTGCCAAAATTGGCGAGGGCCAGGGCTTGCTGATCAACCTTGCTGATCTGTGATCTCGGATTTCTCGTTCTTGGTGTCAAACATCTCGCCTTCTTGGTGTCTGGGCTTATACAGTTTCTTGTTCTTGAAGTGTTGGTGCAAAGTGTGGGTATTTTCACACCACTTATATCAAATTTGGTGGAGGTGGTGATGACATATTTCCTGTGCATTCTATGCAGAGAAACTTAATTGTGGGAAAAAGGCCCAGTCACAAGTATCAAGCCACTGACTATCTAGATGCTTCGGGGAAACCAGTGTCTTGCCTCAGTGAAGTCCTTTCAGGATGATCAGAATGGTCCCCAGGGGTGATACGGAGTACAGACTTCTCATGCGCTGACTGAAGGGCTTTTTGCTGTGCCTCAACAGCTGCTGAGGTATAGCTTCCCTAGAGCATTATCTAGACAATTTGTGCAGCTTAACCATCCAGGTATCATCATTATGGTCACCTCATCTAGTTTTGTGACAGGAGCTAGGACTTTCTTTTCAACCCGGATTTGGCTGCTAAATACTTCCTCTTGTACCTGGTCTTTCTGGAATATATTAATGGAGTAAAAATATTAGCCAATTCCGCTGACTAGGATGGAGTTTTGATGGGGCTTCCCCTTCTTTTTTTTTTTTTTTTTTTTGGAGGGGGGCATCACTGCCCTCAGGTGGTGGGAGTATGAGGCCCAGCCTTTGCTCCGTGGAGCTGGAATCGAACCTCCATCCCAGTGGGCCGCAGTCCCGTGCACAACAACTACGCCACCGGGGCTCAGCCGGGGCTTCCCCTTCTTGAGCTTTCCTGACTTTAGGTTTCTTTTCAGCCTTTTCATCCACCATCTTGCAAGGTGGGAAAGAGGAAAGTTATAAATCTTTATCGAAGAAAATTGCCTCATCATCTTCTAATGAAGCAGCAGGTTCCCACCAACAGCCTTTCAATTAGCCGTCCACCACTTAACCCACTGTACCATCACTGCTGTCACTTGGGAAATGTAAATAAAAATCACTATGAAAGACCACTTCTTATCTACTATACCAGTTTACACTGAGTCAATTCTGACCCCGTGTGTTTCACAGCACAACTGTGCTCCATGAGGTTCTCAGGGGCTGATTTCTTTGGAGGCAGAGCACCAGACCTTTCTGGCAAAGTGCTCACTGCTAAAGATGTCCCTTAACCCACCAACCTCCAAACTATCAGTCAAAACATTTACTCAAATGTGCATCACCTAAGAATTCATCACTTACTAGAATGTGTGTAATTCTTAAAAAATGATGTGCTGGGAAAGACGGGGACAAACTCGAATGTTCATACATCTCTAGTAAAAATATAAGATAGTGCAGCCACTGTGGAAAGTCTAACGTATCATTTAGCAATTCCATTCCTAGATATATGTGCAAGAGAAATGAAAACATATGGCCACACAGAATTCTCTAAATGCTCTAAATTCTACGAATATTTAAAAGTTCTCAACGAATGTTCTGAAAATTCTATCGATGTTCACAGAAGCATTGGTAATAAGTCAAAATGTGAAAACAACCTCAATGTCCTTCAAATGATGAATAAATGTTTAAGCCAAATACTAAATATCCATAAAATACAATATTATTCTCACCAAAAAACGAGTAAAATAGATACATGCTATAACACAGATGAATCCTGAAAGCATTACCCTAAGTGGAAGAAGCCAGAAAAAAATGCACACGTTGTACAATTCCGTTTATAGGGCATGTCCGGAATAGGCAAATCCATAGAGACAGACAGTAGATTAGTGTTTGTCAGGGGCTAGGGGGAGGGGTGAATAAAGTGACCGCTTAATGGGGATGGGGCTTATTTTGGGGGAGAAAAAAAAGCTCTTAAATTAGATGATGATTTCACAACATTGAGAATATAGAAGTCACATATTAAAATGAGGGACTTTAACATGAGGGATGGTATGTGAATTTTTCTCTCAATAAAAATAAAAATTTTTATTTAGATGCTCAATAGTTCCCAGGGAAGAAGGATGACGACACCATTGAAGCTATGGTAGTAGTCTCACTGATTCAAATGTGACTTGCTAAGAGAAAGGTTCAATTTCAAAATTGAGTTCATTTGCCTTGCCTTTTTTTGTAAAATAAAATTCACCTTGGAATTTCTTTTAGTTAGTGAAAACAGGTAGCAAGGTATAAAGCTAAGTGGTGTAAACTGAACCTTCTGAACAAAAGGGATACTCGTAATGATGTGGTCTCTAATTTACTTATCATCTTGACCATTATTAGTTTCTAAGAAAAGAACTCCTATGCATCTGTTCTCAATTTGTTGTTGTTATAATAATGACCCCATGTAAAAGAGCAGAGCTGCCTCCTGGTACTTCCTAGACTGTAATATTTTCAGGGGCAGATCACTAACTAGGTTTTTCTCCTAGCAGAACCATTACTGAGTTTAAACCACCCATCTTTCAGTTAGCAGCCAAGCAATAACTATGAGGCCATCAAGCCCCTAGGTGCTAACTTTCCTATGAATTAATATCTTTCTGTGCAGAATTTGTTAGGGCAATCTGATCCATTCTTGCTAAGGTTGTTTCTTGAAAACATTTTCTAAGAAAGTAATTTTTTAGGTTTTATTTGCAAACAGTTCCTGGTTAAAAATGAGATCCACTTCCCAGGTGTGTCTTTAGGTTAAACTCAAGCTAAAGTCTGAAAAGATGCCTATGGTTCTTATTTGGCCTGACTTAAGGGCACTGTAGGAACCGTGGTGGCACAGCAGCTATACTTTGGGTTGCAATCCACAAGGTCGGTGGTTCAAAACCAGCAGCAGCTCTGTGGGAGAAAGAGGGGCCTTTCTCCTCTTGTCAATAGTTTCGGTCTCAGAAACTCAGCGGGTTAGTTCGACTCTGTCCGAGAGCTGCTAGGAGTCAAAGTTGACTAGTTGGAGTGAGTTGAGTGGGCTTTTGGGTAAACATTGGACTGTTGACCTCCAGATCAGTGGTTCAAACTCACCACCAGTTCTACAGGACAAAGGTGAGCTTAACTGCTCGCTCCTGTAAAGCTGTGCAGCCTCGGAAACCTTATCTAGCGTCACGCTGAGTAGGAATCAACGCTTTGGCCGTGGATTTGGTTAACTCAGCACCTTTGGGGTGCGACCCCCTTGGGGGTCAAACAACCCTTTCACGGGGTCGCTTAATCTGTAACAGTAGGAAAGTTACAGTTATGAAGTAGCAACAAAAGTTTTATGGTTGGGGGGGGTCACTAAGACATGATGAACTGTATTAAAGGGTCACAGCATTAGGAAGGTTGAGAACCACTAGATTAATAATCTAAGAAAAGGCTAGAAGTATTTTCAATGATTTTTAAAAGCTGACTATGTAATAAGTAAATATGAATGTGATTGTAATGAAGGTTCAAATGTTTCCAAGTGAAGGAAAATCGACATATTAAGGCAGAGGCTCCTGGTCAAACACTGCATCCAAGTGCTCAAGGTGGACTGTTTGTGGCACGACTACACACTGGTTCCAATAATGCAATTTGACACATCGCTACTTCCACACTGCCATCGAGTCGATAATGATCCGTAGCAGCCCTCCAGGACAGGGTAGAAATAGTCCTGTGAGTTTCTCAGACTGTCATTCCATGGGAGTAGAAAACCCATTTTTTCCCAAGGATCAGCTGTGGCTTTGACCTGCTGAGTCTCCCATTATATGGCTTTGACCAGTAATTTTTCCAGTTCCAGTTTCTGTGACAGAGCATCTAAATTGGAAATATTCCAGCCTGTTTCTATTTCACTTCCTTGGCTATGACAGAACTAGTTCAAAGAAAGTCAAGCACTAAGAGGCAAGTAAAAGTTGTTCAAAAGTCAGACATTTAGATATTTATAATCCGGGGACAACCTATCCTGTGGCTTTACACTGAAAATGTGTTCTGTTTATTGAAATAGAGTGGCAATTTACTTAAAGACATTCTGTACTTCAGTTACCCATTTTTAAAAAAGCAACACTGCGGCCCACTGACTTGGCGGTTCAAATCCAGCAGGAGCAAGGCTGGGTAGCTCCCACGACCACCAGAGGGTAGTGATGGCAAAAAAAAATTTTTTTTAATTTTAAAAAGCAATAATAAAACTTAAGAAATTAAACAGTCACCTTACCCAAAGCATCAATTATTCAAATGTTACACACATATATTCATGTTGCACTCAGACAAAAATAAAAATGCTATTTTTTAATTTTACAATTCAAGGTATGTTTATATTTTCTGTTCAATCCCTTTACATTGGCCTAATATTTAAGAGAATATGATTTAACAAGAATAAAGAGGGAAAGCAGTTGGAAACTAGAGGCTTGAAACACTCAAAAACAGCTATTTAAGGTTCAACTACTGTTTTTTCCCTATCCAGAGAAAAAAGAATGATGAAAATTTAAAGACACATGGAAACAATTAAGTCCAATGGACTATTATCAGTTTCCACAACCCTGATCCAGAGGAACTAGATGTTCCCAGCCATCACTACTAACTGCTCCAAAAAGGATCACATTAAAAGATAATGGACAAAGTGGGAGAAAAATGTGGTGCAGATGTGAACGCCGTAAAAGAAACCAGGCTTATTGGTCAGACAGATCCTGAACTCATCCCACCACCCACGCATATCCATCCTCAACCCATGTTAGAATAATCAAACTTATACGATCAAAGGGCAGCATTTACCCAACAACGGGGAGTTAGGAAAGCAGGAATGGACACAGGAAACACTAGAAGGAAGTAGAATAAGGAATAACACTGAGGGGACTGAAATGAATGAGTGGAAATAAAATATAAAACTGATGATCTGTTCTATAAACCTTCACCTTCATCACAATAAAGTTTTAAAAGAGAAAAAAGAAAATATTAAGTATTAGAGCTCACAATACTGGTTTTTTTTTGGAGGGTGTGGGGGGCAATCACTGCCCTCAGGTGGTCGTGGGAGCTACCCAGCACTACTCCTGAGAGCCGCCGCTGGATCTGAACCGCCAAGCCCGTGGGGCACAGTCCCTCACTCAACCACTACGCCACCAGGGCTAAGGCCCTGTTCACAATACTGTTTTACAGAAATTTATTCAAAGCAAACTATAGCGTTTCTAAAGTTCTTATAACTGCCTAGTCTTATCTAAGTGTTCCATATTAGAACATTAATTTACTACCATCAATTCTCACTTTACATTGTTTTAAGGTACAAGAGAGACCCTATCTCAAATATAATTTAAGGAGAGCGCTTTTCAAGTTTTGAAAGGGACAGACATTGGCACATCATCTAGATGAGGGAGAGCACCAACACAAAGTTGAAATGGTTTCCAAAGGTTTATTGAGATACGAAGTTTTTAAAAGGGCACGGATGAGCAACAGAAACTGTCACAAAAGCATGATTGGTTTAAGAAAAAAAAAAAACATAATTGGTGGGAACTCAATGCATCACAGTTACAAGTAGGACTACAGAAGCAGAAACGGAACCATGATTGGGACTAGCACATCATTTACAAAAGTGTACAAGACTGGTCCAGGGCCTTACAACCAAGGGAACCAGAGCCAAATTGATAGGGCATGGTTCATGCCCATTCACAATCCCTTATACCATGGCCCCTTCGATCAAGTGACTTCCATTAAGGCTACACCTAGACGAATGTGTAAGAGAAAGACTGACTTGCCCTGGGCTGGCCAGAAAGGGGTGGAGGCAATATAGTGTCCAAGGCATTCTGCCTGAGAGTACATCTAAAAAGCTGCAATAAAACACTAATTTCTAAAATAAAATCTTAAGTTTCAAATTGAAGAATGAACACACAAGTTGCTATTTTAAAACAGAAAAAAATTTGAATTATTTAAGTGTCTAATTAACAATTTGTGAGGGATAGTTATGTGTTAGGTTAACTTGTATTTGAATATTTTACTGCTAAAAAACATGCTGCTAGCCAGTTAGTCAGTGACTAACTGACTAACACAGATAATTATAATGAAACTTTAATTCAAATTGAGAGTGCCCAAAAAAAACAAAAAACAAAACAAAAAAAACCCCAAAAAATTACAGTTCTCCTACATATGTAACTCTACAATCCTCTAAAGACTTACATTCTTTATTTTTTTTGTTTTTGTTTTTTTTTGGGGCATCACTACCCTCTGGTGGTGGGAGTAGGAGGCCCAGCCTTTGCTCCTGTGAAGCTGCTGCTGGAATTGAACCTCCATCCCAGCGGGCCGCAGTCCTGTGCACAACCACTAAGCCACCAGCGCTCAGCCAAGACATACATTCTTTAAAATGGAATTTTAAACTTCTAAGTATAATCATAAAATTTGGAGGGTATTTGTAATTTAGCATATTTTGCACAAAATTACTTTGATATTAGCAAATGAAAGTCAATCATATAACTAGCTTCATTCTTCAAATCTAGACTAAATTACCAAGCCCTTTAATACCCTGCTACCTTAAGCAGTTTACATTCTTAACCATTAATCAAAAGTCTACGTTGGAATCTATACAAAAGTGTCTCAGAAGAAAGGTCTGACAATCTATTTCTAAAATTAAATCCTAGAAAACACTACAGAGTTTAATGTCACTGTGGGGGTTGCCATGAAAAAAAATCTATACTTAGCTATATTATAAAGTACTATCAAAATACTGTGGGGGTTGCCATGAAAAAAATCTATACTTAGTTATATTATAAAGTAATATCAAAATCTATATTTAGTTCTATTATAAAGTCTACCTTTATACCTGTTTTTGTATTTTCCCCTTTTGTAAGATTATATTGGTTGAACAACACGTTAAAGAGAAAATAACTGCCGCAAAAAAAAAAAATTCAGTCTATTAAAAAAAAGAGAAAATAACATATCGTCTGATTCCATTCCTATAAAAGGACACAACTAATCGATAGTAACAAAAATCAGATCAGTACAGTCATCCTCAATATCAGAAAAATTGGTTCCACGACCCAAGGCTTGGATATCTGCAGATGTTCAAGTTGTTTCTATAAAATGCTATAGTCTTTGCATATATCCTATGCACGGTTCTGAATTTCTTAGAGCAATATATTTGCTGTGTTTGCATTCCTTCTTCATCTTTGAAGGATTACTCTGACCACTTGTTTCTTTTCTCAGAATATCTTCAATCTGAGCTGGGTTAGATCTAGGAATTGAATCCATATCCAGGGACACTAAGCGCCAGTGCACTGTGGATGCACGGGGGCTAGAGCAAACAGAACAAAGGAGCCAGTGGGAGCTTTTAAGTACTTGAAATGTTCTTTATCTTGACTGTGATGATTGCACAAATGTTAAGAACATCCTCAAAACGTATCCAATATGCTAAAGGGATATACTTCTAAAAAGATCAATTGTATTTCAAAAGACAAAAATTTGAGAGAATAAAAGGTAAAGAATATCAGATATAGGGCTGAGCCCCGGTGCCGTAGTGGTTGCGCGCAGGAATGCAGCCCACTGGGATGGAGGTTCAATTCCAGCTCCAAGGAGCAAAGGCTGCGCCTCCTACTCCCACCACCAGAGGACAGTGATGCAAAAAAAAAAAAAAAAAAGAATATCAGAAATAATAGCACCAGTAAGCAAATGTAGAGTATCATAATGGAGATATAGTAGGGCAACACTTAAAAAGAGGGGGACAATGATAAGTGGATATTTAAAACAAATGGGACCCTATATGCTAGTGGGACATTAGGAAGTTTCTTAGAGAACCTGATCTAAGCCAGCAGTTTTCATCCTGTGGATTCTGACCCCTGTGTGGGGTCAAATGGCTCTTTCAAAGGGCTTGCCTAAGACCATCAGAAAATACATATTTCTGATGGTCTTAGGAACCAGGACACTGCTCCTCTATCCGTCTTCAGGCCGGTCTACCCACACACAGACACACCCACAAACGAGTACCAGGGTGAACCCTGTTACCCATGGTATACCATGCTTCCAGACAAAATTTCATTTATTTGTCATTAGAAAAAAATATTTCACAATATGTAATTACATATTGCTTTTGTGATTAATCACTATTCTTTAATTATGTTCAATTTGTAACAATGAAAATACATCCTGCATACCAGCTATTGACATTGTGATTTGTAACCGTAGCAAACTACACTCATGAAGCAGCAACAAAAACAATTTTATGGGGCTGAGCCCCGGTGGCGTAGTGGTTGTGCGTGGGACTGCGACCCACTGGGACGGAGGTTCAATTCCAGCAGGGGGGCTGGGCCTCCTACTCGTACCGCCGGAGAGCAGTGATGCCAAAAAAAAAAACAAATAATTTTACGTTTGGGAGTGACTACATGAGGACTGTAGTAAAGGGTTGCGGCGTTAATAAGGTTGAGAACTACTGATCTAAGCCATAATATTCTCCATTGCGTCATATGTATATAAAAGCTGGACATCAAATAAGACAACAGAAGAATTATTACATTTGAAGTGTGGTGCTAGAGAAGAATATTGAAAGGACCATGAACTGCTAAAAGGACAAACCAATCTGTCTTAGAAGAGGTACAGCCAGAGTTGCTCCTTAGAGTCAAGGACGGTGAGACTCTGCCTCACACACTGTAGACACGCTATCAGGAGAGACCAGCCCCTGGAGGACATCATGTTTGGTAGAGAGGCAGTAACAACAAGAGAATTACTCTCTATTAGAAACTGTTCTGTTCAAAATCAAGTACCAAAAGTAGTAAAGGACAAACAATGTTTTCTGGACAAGAAAGAAGTAAAATCCATTCATGCAGGGTACTAGTAATGATCATCTCCTATTTATAAAATAAACATTATAAAAATTTTTCAAAATAAGAGCAACGAAAATGTTATGTAACACTTCGGTTCGAATCATTAAAAATAGGGAGCCTTTACTGTCACACAAGCTTTTAATTAAATTTCAAAGCTAAACCCATTATGTATATTCAATCTATAAAAGCCTGCTTTTTCATGCAAATACCTGTTAACAATTATTCTTTAGTTTTGTAAAGACAGCACAGCAAATATGAGAAACATGAGTCTCTTTTATGTAACTTAACATCTTAGCAATAGCAAGACAATAACAAGTTAAAATGCAATGTTTCTATTCAACAATGACTTTTACCTCACTAAAACTAAGTTAGTACGTATTGCTACATTAGGGGGCTTCAAAGGATTTGTGGAAGGTTACATAATCACTTCATTCAATTTTCCACAAACGTTTTGAAGCCTCACCATATAACAAGGTTAAACTGAGCTCTCAAATATTAATTTGAGCTTCTGGTTTTTTTCTAACTACCAGCTACTCGTAACAAAATACAATTTGATATGACAACTTTTTCTAAGAAACAGTGGCTATTTCTATATATAATGCTAGTACTGCTTTTCTATACTACCACGTTCAACTTTGGGGGGGCTTCTGGAATACTTAAGAGTGGTGTCAAGAGTGACTATCAGGGCAATTTGATATTAATTTCTATCCTCTGATGACAGTAAACAATACTGTACGGAGGAACAAATCATGTAAGCAGAGTTCATCAAGAGATGCAACAGGAGGTGACCCCTAGAGGCAAAAAGTATGATGACACATAATGTATATATGAACTTCATTCCTAGTTGTTAGTTTATTATGTATGGCTGAGAGAGACTGACAGATACTAAACAAGAGAAGAATCCAATAGGCTGTTCTTAATGTTTATTTTTTTTATTCTTTCTACTGATGTTGCTAGGTGCCAGTAAGTCAGCTACAACCTATAGGGGATCCTAGGCAAAACACAATGAGATCAATGAGGTCCTGCACCAGCCTCACCAGTGTTCTATGCCTGGGAGCTCAGGGATGCAGCCACTGTGGCAATCCATCTTACTGAGGGCCTTCTTTTTTGCCACCCCTCCACTTTAACCAAACATGATGCCCTTCTTCTCCAGGGACTGGTCTCTCTTGACCGTATGTCCAAAGTACAAAAGATGAAATCTTGCTATCCTTGCTTCTAAGAAGAACTCTGGCCTTAACTTCTTCCAATACAGATCGATTTGTCCTTTTAGCATCCCAGGGTACTTTCAATATTCTTCTCCAGAACAATTAAGTATATCAATTCTTTTTCACTCTTCCTTAGTTCATGTCCAACTTTCTCATGCATATGATGCAATACCACAGTTGAATACCACAGTTTGGGTCCTCAAATAAAGTCTTATTCTTCAACACTCTAAGTAACAAAGTCTTGTGCAGCAGATTTACACAAGTAATAAGTATTTTGATCTCTTCACTGCTACTTCCAAGAGTATTGATTGTGGAGCCAAGCAAGACAAAAATCCTTTGCAACTTCAATCTTTTTTCCATTTATCATGCTACCTATTGGTCCACTTGTGATGATTTGGGTCTTCCATACGTTGCATTATAAACCACAATGATGGCTACAATCTTTTATTTTCATCAGCAAGGGCTTCAATTCCTCATTTTCAGCATGTAAGGTTGTGCCAGCTGCATACCATAGGGTTGATAATATTCCGTCCCCCAATTCTGATGCTGAACTCTTCTTCATATAACTCAGCTTCTCTGATGATTTGTTCAACACATAGACTGAACATGCACAGTGAGAGAATACAACCCTGATGCACTGTTCCTGATTTAAAACCATGTTCTATTAGAATGACAGCCTCTTCATCAATATACAAGTTCTGAATGTATACCAGAGGTTCCCAAACTTATGTCTACTGTCCTCTTAAAAAAAAAATTCCTCATGACCTCCCTAGTAATGAAAACCTTTTGTACTTTGCTCTTACAATGCCCTTCGATCATTCCACACACCACCGGGGGGCGGTGGCACCCACTGTGGGAAACTCTGGTGTATACCATGTAGTGTTCTGGAATTCCCGTTCTTCTCTAGATTATCCAAAGTTTATTGTGGTCTACACAAAGGCCTTTGCATAGTCAATGAAATGCAAGTGAACAACTTTCTGATATTCTCTGCTTTGAGCCAAGATCCATCTAACATCAGCCATGATGTTATGTCCTCTCCTGAATTGGCCTGAACTTCTGGTTCCCAGTCAATGCACTCTTGTAACAACTGTTAGATGATCTTAAGTAAAATTTTACTTGGGTGTGATGTCAATGACGTATTTCATCAGAGTTAATGCTCTAACTTTACTAACACAGGTTCTACATAGAATAAAGCAGGCCTAATGGCAAGTAAGAAATACTTCAAGAAGTCAACAGCGTATTATTACTAGGATCTTCACTGTAAACTGGAGAGTTAATCATAATACATTGAAACAGACTGGCAGGATTAAGTTTGTTTACGTCTCATACATCTTCTTTCCTTTTTTTGTGGGCATCACTGCCCCCTACTGGGAGGAGGCCCAGCCTTGCTCCTGGAGAGCTGCTGCTGGATCTGAACCACCAACCCTGTGGGCCGCAGTCCCGTACACAACCACTGCGCCACCGGGGCTCAGCCCTATCTTATTTTCTTTTTAAAATCTTTGTCATAAATGTTTAACTTATATCAGAATTATACCATATTGACATGTAGCTCTTTTTTTGGGGGGGGGGGGGGGGGGGGGGGGGATCACTGCCTCTGGTGCTCATGGGAGCTACCCAGCGCTGCTCCTGAGAGCCGCCGCTGGATTTGAACCGCCAAGCCCACGGGCCGCAGTCCCACACTCAACCACTTACACCACTGGGGCTCAGCCCGACATGTAGCTGTTATTAAACCCGTTTTTTAATGTGATACAGTGTAATCTCTTAATCCAAGCTTTAAAATTTAACCTACTATGTTTTTCTCTTTTACAATTTGCTTCCATCCTTATTTGACTTTATCAGATTTTCTTTTTTTTTTTTTATGAATACAGACGTATTTTTGTTAATGATGCAACATGCAAATGCTGGTGATATGTACTCATATACAATTGTTCTCTCTCTCTCCTTTATATTCAAAAGGTTGGTGAATCCAGAAGAATTCTTGCAATCACTACATGGAGCCCACTGTATCAGTATTCAACAGTTTATCCCAACCCATTTCTTCTTTTATACTCTAAATAAACCATCCTCATTATGCTGATTGATGATAGGCCTACAGGAACTGTGGAGTTCAAGATCAGTCCAACTTTCAGCCAATCAGGTTTGCTATTTGTTGGCTCCCAAATGTAGAAATTTGACTTAGTTGAAGTACCGCTGGGAAGCTGGGGTGGGTCAGCAGTCTGGATGGAGAAAGGAGTAGTAACTCAGGTGGTGCCATCTTGCTGACCTGGCAATCCCTACCTTTTGATGTTGTTGTTGCTGTTGTTAGGTGTCAAAAAGTCAGTTCTGACTCATAGTGGACCTCTATACGGCAGAACGAAACACTGCCAGGTCTGCACTACCCTTCCATTTGTTACATTTAAGCCCATTGCTGTAGCCACGAAATACCGTCATGTACCCCGTCATCCTCACAATTGTCTCCATGCCTGAGCCCACCGATGCAGCTACTGTGTCAACCCACCTCACCAAGGGCCTTCCTTTCTCATTACTCCTCTACTTTCATTACCAAGCATGATGTCCTCCTACAGGGACTGGTCTTTCCTGATAACATGTCCACAGTATGTGAGATGAAGGCTCGCCATCCTTACCTCTCTGGAACGTTCTGGTCATACTTCTTCCAAGATGAATCGGTTTGTCCTTTTAGCAGTACATGTTCACTATTGTTTGCCAGCACCACAGCTTAGAAGCACTGAGTCTTGTCTTCCTCATTGAAACTGTAATTTTCACAAGCATATGAAGTGAAAATACCATGCCTTGGAACAGGCACACCTTCATCCCCAAAGTAACACCCTTGCTTTTCAGAAACACTGTAGAGAAGATTTGGGTAGCACATTTACCTCATGAAATGAGTCTTTTGACCCCTTGATTGCTGATTGTGACTTCTCCCCAAAGGCTGTTAATAACCCTAACCCTGAGGCCACATTCTGCTTCGCATAATCCAGCTTCTCTGATATTTTTTGTCTTACACCTCTGCATTTCTAGAATTACTAAATAATCTGATCTATTTTCATTTAGTTTCATTTTTATCTTAGTTCTTAGTAAGACACATGAAAAATCGGTCAAAATGAATATATTTCATTTGTCTCTGTACTTGAACTTTTTCCCCAGACCCTCAAAGAACCATAGGCCTATAATGTGAAACCCCCTGCCT
Organism: Nesogale talazaci; assembly: GCA_004026705.1. Lineage (NCBI taxonomy): Eukaryota > Metazoa > Chordata > Mammalia > Afrosoricida > Tenrecidae > Nesogale > Nesogale talazaci. The sequence continues at coordinate 1,313 of PVJH01007907.1, read as the reverse complement.
GCTTGTTTTTTAATAGATGCATACCATGTTCTTTTAAGTACATGGAAACCAATAGAAACAAAAAAGATTTCATGCAGGGCTGAGCCCCGGTGGCGTAAGTGGTTGAGTGCGGAACTGCAGCCCGCAGGCTTGGCAGTTCAAATCCAGCGGTGGCTGGGTACCGCCCACGACCACCAGAGGCAGTGATGCCCACAAAAAAAAAAAAAAAAAGATTTCATGTAGAATACATCTGTCCAAGATTTTTTTAATGCAAAAACTTTAATACGTTGGAAACAAACATTTACATTTCTATTTTAATCTGGGAAGAAAGATGAGGCTACCTGTTCTGAAGATTTACAGTTTCTGTGGGATGGAGGTTCAATTCCAGCAGTGGGGCTGGGTCTCCTACTCCCACCACCGGAGAGCAGTGATGCCCCAAAAAAACCCAGATTTACAGTTTCTGAAGTCCTGGGAGCAATCTACTCTGTTCTATTGAGTAACAATGATTCAGGATTGACAAGATGGCACTGAGCTTCTGAGCTTCCTTGGCATGGATCTTGCAAAGGGTTTCACGTGTAAATTATAGTGTCTTAAATGGTTCTATTATTGTCATATTAAAAAGGTTGACACTTTTTTTTTTGGGGGGGGGGGCATCCCTGCCCTCAGGTGGTGGGAGTAGGAGGCCCAGCCTTTGCTCCGTGGAGCTGGAATCGAACCTCCATCCCAGTGGGCCACGGTCCTGCACACAACCACTACGCCACTGGGGCTCAGCCGTTTGACACTTTTTACCTATACCAATCTTCACATTAAAGGTAGTAGCAGCAAGGATTGTGACGGAATAATCAAATCAGTTATTACCTAAATGAGTGTGGCCCTGGCCACAAAGTAAATGTCAGAACAAGGATTTAAACCCAAATCTGGCCTCATGAATTGAAATCTTAACACAGATTACAGAGCACAGCATACACTAAAAACAATAGATGTAAAATACACAGACACTCCGACACAGACAGACACACGTACACATATTTCAATAGGGGGCAAGGGAGAAATAAGAGCCTTTCCTGAGATAAACTAGACTATATGCTTTCTGAAAGAAAAGAGTGTTTTAAAAAACAATTTAAGAACAAAGAATAGGGGTTGAGCCCCGGTGGCGTAGTGGTTGTGCGCGGGACTGCGGCCCACTGGGACGGAGGTTCAATTCCAGCAGTGGGACTGGGACTCCCACCACCGGAGAGCAGTGATGCCCAAAAAAAAGAACAAAGAATATAATACAGAAAAACTTACATATTAAGTATATCTGGTGTTTCTTTTTTTTTTTTTTGGGGGGGGGG
>PVJH01007906.1:47320-90178 GCA_004026705.1 Nesogale talazaci | reverse complement strand
CGTCCCTGCCATGGCCTTCCGGAAGCCTGGTGTCCATCTGGCAGCAGTCCTGGTAGAAAATCATAGTAGATAGATAGATAGATAAGGAAATAACATGACCCACCCACCATAGGGCTGAGGCAACTGTCCCCAACTCTGCCCTTGCTACCACGTTCCCTGGACTCCTCTTTCTACTTCTCCTCCCTTCTTTCAGTGCAGATTCAATGCTTTTAGAAAGTAGTGCTGAATTGGTGGCAAAAAGGATCGTTTACATTTTCTATGAAAGTGAGAAAAATCACTTCAATTGGTTCTTTGACTTTGTGTGTCTCAACCCTCGATGTCTGTTTTCATTCTTCAGTTTTTGAATCATGAATGATTCAAATTAAAAACAACATTGGTCTCCTGGGTAGGTTAAAAAAAAAAAAAAAAAGCAAAACTGCCATCAAGTCAATGATTCTCTGTGCAATGCCCGCCCCACCCCCCATGAGTTTCTGAGACTGTTTGTGGGAGTAGGAAACCCAACCTTTCTCCCACAGAGGTGCTGGTGGTTTTGAACTGCCAGCCACACAGATCATCGCCCAACGCTTAACCAATGCTACACCAGAGGCTGCACAGTGATTCCATTTTAATGACATGGAGCTAGGACATTTTGCTGAGGAAACACAAAACTTGGGTTTTGCCACAAACCTAAGTGCCTTAATGGGTTTCTAGTCCCTACATGCAGCTGACAACACTGACTTTGGCTGCACACAAGAGACCTACCCTAATGCATCTTTAAAAATTCCTCTCTGTTGGGCTGAGCCCCGGTGGCGTAGTGGTTGTGCGCGGAACTGCGGCCCACTGGGACGGAGGTTCAATTCCAGCAGTGGGGCTGGGCCTCCTACTCCCACCACCGGAGAGCAGTGATGCCCCCCCCCAAAAAAAAATTCCTCTCCGTTCTCATGCGTTATCTCCTCACACTGATTTTATCATCATACGTTATTCCTATCTCTTACACACTAATTTTCCCCCCTGAACTAAGTCATATGCTTTTTTTCTCATCATCCCAAAATGTGATATTACTGATTTTTCTTAACACTTTCAGGGTCGAGCAAAACAATTATACAGTGCCGGCTACAAAAGTCTAATGCACTTAGCGAATGCAAATCCTGAGGTGCTAATAAAGACAGTTAATCATCTATCCAGACGCCAGGCCAAGCAGATTGTTTCATCAGCAAAGGTAAGCAAGCAAACCCTTTTTTAAGACTTTTATAATATAGTGTAATCACTTTAGACTTTAAGCATAAAAACATTTCACATTGCATAAAAATTTATTTCTATAACACACAAAAGTATGTGCTCACACAGTATATGGATAAAAATAGTGTATCTATTGGGGGAAAAAAAGCTTTGCTGAAAAGGGAAAAAGAATGTTCTAGGAAACAAAGGCAACCTGAAGGCTTTGGTGCTGTACGAGGAACTGAGGAGAGGAAACTGCCGAGTTCTGCCTCCAGGCACCCTCTGGACGGTCCTTTCTTCAGCTTCCGAGGGCTGCACGTCCCACACTGGGTCACGGTCATTGACACGGAGCTTCCCGCTACCTTCAAATTGATTCACCACCCTTGAAGACAGAGTGGAACAGATGTTATAGGTCTTCACTGCACGGATTGCCTCATCTTGCACCTGTGCAATTGTTGGTGGGCTCAAACCTCTAACCTCTCAGTTTGCAGCTCACCACTTAGCCGGTTGCACCTCGGGAAGTTATTAATAGACGTTTTTGTTCTCCTGCTGTTGTAAGTTGCCATCAAGTCGGTTTGGACTCACAGTGACCCTAAGAAGAAAGCGGCCGTGTCCTATGCCATCATTATGACGGTTGCAGTATTCGGGGCTGCAGCTGTGTCCCTAAGGGGTTCAGAAATGTTTCTATACCTTTTTGGGTATGTGAAGGGAAGGCAGGTTGTAATTGTAAATAGGAGGTGAAGGTGAGTCAAGGAAGTGATTTTAGTAACATCTTAGAGGCTAAAAGCAAACTAACAAACCAGGGTACAATTTTTATGAGGGAGCTTCAAAAAGCTCGTAGGGAAAGTCTATTACATTTTAATGCCGTTTCCTATGAACTGTTTGAAACCCCCTTACGTATTCCATTAAATGTCTCCTTTCCTATCCTTATGGCTTCCTTTTCCCCCTAAACTAAAGTGACCAGGTTTTAAGCAGAACATCATTGAAGGGGGCGTGGGGTCGGGGGTGGGGCCTTGATTAAAATTTTGGTTTATATGGTACAACAAAAATTTTCATAGAATGCAAAAATGGTATTGTTATATATTTACTTTAATTTTAAAATGCTGCAGGCGTTGTTAAAATGTTTAAAAACGGGATGGCTGGTCACTTTACCCTAAGTACCATTAGCCTCTTTTCTCTACACTTGATCTTAGCCAAAAGACCGAGGAGTGATAACCTCTTTTCTCTATCTTTATAGTCAAAGCCACACTTTATCTTCACTTTCTTCTATTTCTAGATTTTTTAGCATTTCCATTTTAAATATCCTACTCCATCATTTGTTTGTTTTTTCCTTTAAGTTTTCCATAGTTATCCATTTTCATTTCAATCTCTGACCCTTTTTACTCTCTTTTATCTTATTGTCATTCTTGACAGCTTTCCTGTTCTTCAGTAGATTAATTCAGTTTTTACTTAAATCTTTTCTTCTGTGGACACAGTTATGTAGAGTTTATTTTTGGTTTGGGGGGCATCCCTGCCTCTGTGGTGGTCGTGGGAACTACCCAGTGCTGCTCCTGAGAGCCGCCGCTGGATTTGGACCGCCAAGCCCGTGGGTCGCAGTCCCGCACTCAACCACTTATGCCACCAGGGCTCAGCCCCGATGTAGAGTTTATTTTTTATATTGTTTTACCCCTTTTCTCCTATCCCTTTTTGAACTCAATCAACTTTTGTTTCATTTTTCCTCTTCCTGGTTGATTTCTTTTCTTAGTTTGGGGACTTTGTACTCAAGGTGTCTCTTTTGGTTTGGGTTTTTCTCCTGTATGCTGCCATTGTTTATGTTCTGTTCTGAGTGCATCTGCAGACTGTTCCTTCTGAGTGTTGTGTCTGGATTTTTATTTTACTCCTCATGACTTTCTTTTAGGAAAGGAACTTTTTTAGAGTAGAATTCATGTTGTGCTTCTTGACCCTAGGTAGGTGGTTTGTTCTTTTTTTTTTTTTTTTGGCATCACTGCTCTCCGGTGGTGGGAGTAGGAGGCCAAGCCCCACTGCTGGAATTGAACCTCTGAACCAGTGGGCTGCAATCCCGCGCACAACCACTACGCCACCGGGGCTCACCGTGTTCTTTTTTTTTTTTTTAATGGTGGTAGAAAATAGCAAAACCTTGCCATGTCAGCAGTTTTTCACATGTCCAGTTCAGTGGCGTCGACAGTTACCATGCTTTGCCATTCTTCTGTTCCAGGTTTCTTCTTTGCTCTTAGTTTGCCTGCTAGGCATTGACCTCACTTCCTCTCTCGCTCCCATCCAGGAGAGGGAGATTTTTATGACCAAGCACTTTGAGTAGCGTTTTCTGTTTCCCCTTTGTGTTCTAACTATGGATGTAAAGAGACTTGTTTATGCCTCTGCATTTCTTCGACAGGCCTAGCTATTAGGAATAGTTTATGAAAATACAAACTGTAGCGCTCACTCTTCTGACACTCTGGGAAAGTACGGGTTCTGTGTTGGATTACTTTGATTCTGGGGACAACGGCGTTATTGAATGCTCTAGTTATCTAATGTCACTGTAGCAGAAACGCTACCCGTGGATGGCTTTAACAACAGAAAGGGATTTCCTCACAGTTTGGAAGTCTAGAAGTGCAATTTCGGGGTGCTGGCTCACATGGAAGACTGTGTGCATCTACTGTAGCGGAAGGCCCTTATCTCTTCTGAGCGTCTGCTTCTGAGTGAACACCTTCTGGCTTAGCGTCATCTCTCCCCCCTTCCCCCCCTCCCCATCTCTCCTTTCTCTTGTTGAATCTTCTTTATATCTCAAAAGAAATTGACTCGAGGTTTCCCCGCCTCATTAATAAAACAAAGACAAGAGGGATTGTAATCATAGGCATTTAAAAAATAAGAACCAAACTCATCGAGTCCACACTAATGCCCACCCCTATCTACTGTAGAGGCCAAGGTAGAACAGCTCCTCGAATGTCCAGGGGAGCTGTTAACTCCCGAAGAGCAGTCTGGTAGTTTCACACTGCAGACTTTGTGGTCAGCAAGGCAAGCCCAGTGGGTCACCACCTCACCACCGGACCCCTCTCACAAGGATAGAGATGAAGATATATTGAAAACAGTATGGTATTTGGGGAGGGGTTATTGCAGCAACAGGGTCCTTTGAATTGTTAGAAATTTCCTTTTGGTGCTAAACCCTTCTCTGTGGAGTTGATTCCTCCTCATAGCCGCCCAAGAGGACAGAGGAGAACCACCCCGCAGAGCTGGCACAGCTGTACAGACTTACACAAGCAGACCGCCATGTCCTCTTGTGGGCGGCTGGTAGTACTTAACCACTGTGTCACCAGTCATTGCTGTCTGGTGCGATCCTCAAATTTCCCACCTTCATTCCTTTTCCCTTCCCTGCTCAGCTTCCAAAAATGCACCTCTCCCTTTTGGCATCACCTTTCCCCTAAAAGCATAAACCAGAGGCCTCCTCGAGTCCCACATAGCCCTTTCTACTAACAGTGTTTGAATCGACAGATTCTTTTCAGAATTCTTGCAGCAGGAGTCATCTTTCCCTCTGGAAGTCATTTTAATTTAACCTTAGGTCCCCTGTTCCCCTTTTCTCTCATCCATTACTGTTTTTTTTTTCCAACCGTGTCTTTTTTTTATTAAAGGGAAGATTTTTTTGTTTCATTTCACTGAGAACATGCATAGTAAAACCTAGTTTCTACATGTACAATTTAGTGATACTGATCACATTCTTTCAGCTGTATGATTATTTACATCCTCTCTCATTACCCCAGAAAGTCTCTATCTAATCTTTCAAATATGTACTGTAAATGTCATCCCACATAGACTGATGTTCAAATAGCATAAAATGCTCAGGCAGGCGGACTAACTTTCAAACAACATCAGGAGATATTTTTGAATGCAGAAGAAAAAGATTTTATCATTCCAGGAAACTGAGTCTACTTTTTTGATGAAACACCCAAACTTGACAAATGGTAGTTTCATCAATACCTTTTTTTATACTGTTACATTAAAATCAATTGGACTCTTTCGCTTACAGTGGATTTTTCTTAACAACGCTTGGAAGATATTGGTTCACCGTGTAATGCATAACATGTTACTTCTATTCTTGATCTTGGCCGAAAGGCTGAAAAACAATCTGCATTACTTCTAAATGATGGCACATGGCAACATTCAAAAAGTTCACCTGTTAATGTCACCACCTACCTTTGCTGAAGGGAAGCTGGCAGCAGGAAACTGTTCTCTATAATCCTTATTTCCACATAATAAATTACATTTTGTCACAGCAGCAAGCACTGCCAGTTGCTTACTTGAAATAATAGGCAGTTTGAGGACGTATCTGCCAACGATGGTTAAATAGCCATCACCTGTCTGCTACTCCTTCTGTTAACGAAAATGGTCTGTGAATCAAGTGGGTAGGCCAGCTCACAGGTCAGGCTCACAAGAACTTCCGGCAATTTAACCATCATATTTGGGTAACAAAGCGCCATAAACATCCCTCCCAATTTGTTACAGAAGCAACTAAAATGATATGTGCTCTAAGATCAAGGCTGAGTAAAATTAATGGTTTTTACCTTTTCTACTACATTTTTAAGACTGATTTCTTTGATAACTCAGTAGATTTGTAATTTTTTGTTATAGACCTGAAACTTTATTTTATTGTGGTCAGGTTAGATGCTTTATATGGTTTCTTTTTAAGTTGACCAAAATTTACCTTGTGTCTGAAAATAGTCTACATCGAACACATGTGCCATGAAGGAGAGTGTGTACCATGCTACTTCAGCCACAGCTTGACGTCCCAAACACTGCAAGTGGGACCTTGAGAAATGCGTCTGCTGGAAATTGGTGTTATGTATTTTCTTTAGCGATTAGTAAGCTGAGGCCGATGGTGTTCTCAGTGGTGTAGTCATGCTGACACGTGGATTCTGTGTAGTTTGCTGTTCTCGTTAATCGGTACTATTGTTAGAGGAAGTGTTATGAGATTCATGCCTCCGCTCCTCGAGCACCCACCAACTGTCTTTTAAAGTCTTAGATGTAAAGCTAAGGAGCCCTGGTGGCACAGTGGTTTAGCATTCCGCTGCAGAGAAGCATGAAGCAGTTTGCTTCCCTACAGATTACAACCTTGTGCACCCCATGAGGTAGTTCTTCTCCATCCTATAGGGTCACTATGAGTTCAGGTTCATCTTGACGGCAGTGGGCTCTCACAATGCTGTATAGCTTTATAACAATTGTTGGAGCATTGCTGTTTGTTTGTTTTATGCTTTCATATGATTTCTCAGAACTTTTCATCGTGAAAAAGGTATAAAAGAAATGGTACAACTACTTCTCCCTGTTATAAAGATGTTGTTCTTAGCTGTCATCCTGTCAGTCCGAATGCCAAGCGATCCTATGTATGACAGTGAAACACCGCCCTGTCCCGCCCCATCCTCGCAATTGTTTTGTTTGAGCCCATTATTGCAGGCACAGTGCCAATTCCATCTTATCACAGGTTTTCCTCCTCAGTGCTGCCCCTCCACTTTACCAAGCACAGTGTTCTTTTCCAGGGACAGGTGTTTGCTGATAACATGTCCAAAGTAGGGGAAAGGAAGCCTCACTATCCTTGCCTCTAGGATTAGGTAACCGGATGTCCCACTTTTTAACAATTTGTCCCATGTCCCCCGGCGTTTTAAAATTAAATAGATATATTACAATACTATTTTTGCATTCTATGAACATTTTTGTTGCTCCATATAGACCAAATGTTTAATCAAGAACCAACCCCCTCCCTCTGGTCAGTAGTGTCCCGCTTAAAATCTGGTCACTTTACTCTAGGAGCATTCTGGTGTACTTCTTTCAGACAGATTTGTTTGATCTTCTGTCAGTCCACAGGACTTTTCATTCTCTTTGTCAGCATCATAGTTCAAATCCAATGATTTCTTCTTTGGTTCTGATTATTAAGTTAAACTTTCACATGCATATGAGTTGATTGAAAACAATCATGACTTGGGTCAGGCATACTTTAGTCTCAGAGAAATAAATATCTTTGCTTTTCAACACTTTAAAGAGGTCGACCTAATGCAATGTGTCTTTTGATATCCGGGCTGCTGCTCGCATGAGCATGCATAGTGGATCCAAGCAAGATGAAATCCTTGAGCTTCACTCTTTCCCCCAATTTACCATCATGTTACCTACTGGTCAGTTGCAGGGATTTGGTCTTCCTGGCACTGAGTGGTAATCCACACTGAAGGCTGCAATTCTTGATCTTCGTCAGCAAGCGCTTCAAGCCCTCCTCACTTTTAGCAAGCAAGGTTATATCTTCTGAATATCTCGGGTTGTTAATAAGCCCCCTTCCAGTCAGGATATCTCATTCTTCTTCATGTAGTCCAGCTTTTCTGATTATTTCCTCAGAATACATATTAAATAGTATGGTGAGAGATTACATCTGTGATGCACGCCTTTCCTGATTTTAAACCAATTATAAAAATTCCAACATCTTACTTCTAGATATTTGTTGATATATGTGTGTCACATTTAGAAATACTTTCTCTGCTTATTATGCTGAGCTTTTAAAAATTAACATGTTAGCTTTAAGGGCTTGAATAAAACTTTTCTTTGAAATACGATTAGGTTTTAGACGATAGCATATTGAGAAATAATAAAATACCTTTGTGAAATAGACCATTTCAGGAGGCAATTAAATTTTTGCAAAATTGTCTTAGATTTTATAGATTAAAAGTTAATTTTTAAGTGGCTGAGTCTTCAATAAAACAAATTTGTGAAAGTATAAAGCCCCTTCATTTCAAGTATACTAAAAACAGTGATCAGCTAAAATGGCTTTCACTAAATACCTCAGCTTCATGTGCTATAATTACTTTTCTTAAGTGCCCATTTTTCAGTCTCATTATTAGTCTTAATGTCCAGTTTACTGATGCATAAGGCTTTAGGCGTCTTGTAGATGGTGGTAAAAATGTTGGCAGTTCTCTAGAAACGCTTATTCTTAGTCCATGTCTTGATTTTTTTTAAATTATAGATGCTGTTACATGAAAAAGCAGAAGCTTTGCAAGAAGAAATTGAAGAGTTACTGAAATTGCCTTCTGATTTCCCTGACAGTGTGGCTTCTTCCACTTGAAAAGCCATAAAGCCATCTAGTGAACATTTCTGAAAATGAATTATTTATTGTACATGTATTTTATTAAACATTTCTCTTACTTTATGAGTGAGAAATACATTTTATTTGTACTTTGGAAACCGAGGATTGTGTCTGAATATGCCCCGCCCCCATAATTACTGTAAATTTCCCCCAAATAATCCATCTTAAATACTTACACATTGTTTTTCGACTCAGAAGTCTATGGTGCTCATACAACACATGCAGTAATGCTGAATGCAGGAATTTCATGGGCCAGAGGGTGTGAAAAGTTTTGGGGGCCCAAGTGGAAGCATGTTAGCACTGGTGTTGGTCTTCACATGGTTCCTGCAGCTCCAAAGCTCTGGCTGCCATCCGCATAGCTCCATGTGGCTAGTCAACAGGAATGTCTTGCAGGGAGACAGAGCCGAGAGAGTGTGTGTGTCCCACTTCCAGGGAGGAAGACAGGCGTTCCCAGAATCCCCAGGCGAAAGCCATGCCCACACACAGGCCTCATTGGCTTTGACCTGATTGACAGGCTAGACTCCACCCCTTCACAAGTGCACAGGAGATTGTGTAACAGCCACAAGGACTATCCAATTATCCTACATACAACCCTATCACAAACCTTTCCTGATTTTAAACCATGCAGTGTTCTCTTGTTCTGCCTCTTGATCCATGTACAGGTTCCACATAGGCACAATGACATGTTCTGGAATTCTCTTTCCTCTCAAAGTTAGCCACTGTTTATTATAGTTCACACAGTCCGATGCCTTTGCATAGTCAATGAAAACAAGTAAACAGCTTTCTGTTATTCTCTGCTTTGAGAATATCTATCTGACATCAGCAATGTTATCCCTTATTTCACATCCTCTTCTGAAGTGGCCTGAACTCTGGAAGTTCCCTGTCAATGTCCTGCAGCAGATCAGGTACTTAGAGTATGTTTACATGACTGAGCAATATTTCTAGCCCCTCCTGCCTTCATACTCCCATAACTTCCCTCCAGATACAATGTTTCAAATATATTTTTCCTCTATTTTAGCAAGCATGATGTGCTTCTCTAGGGACTGGTTTCTCCAGATGACAGGCCCAAAGTGTCTCAGCCAATAAACCGAAAACAGTAAATATCAAGTTGATTCTGACTCACCCTTTACAGGATGAGACAGTCTCGTCTTTCTCCCACGGAGTGCCTGGAGAGTTTGAACCACCGGCTTGAGGCTAGCAGTCAAAACCTAACCCCCTGTGCCATCAGGGTTCAATAGCCATTTTCTGTAGGAAATGTAGATCAGAGTTGGCTCTGGCCCACAGGGAGCCGATGCACAACAGAGGAAAACCCTTCAGGGTGCTGTGCCACCCTCACCATTGTTCCTGTGCCTGAGCCCATTGATGCAGTCACCGTGTCAGTCCATCTCGTTAAGGGCTTTCCTTTTTCTTGTTGCCCCCTTCACTTTACCAAGCATGACGTCCTTCTTGAAGGACTGCTCTCTCCTGACAGCATGTCCAGCGGAGGTAGGAAGTGTTACCATCCTTGCATCTAAGGTGCACTCTAGCCCCGGGTTTTCCAACATAGACCGGTTTGTGAAATACCACTGAAAAATGGGTTTTGTGTTGAGGTGCTGATCTTTTTCATCGCATAATCTAAAAATTCAATTCCTTGTCTCTTCCAAAAAGGCCAAGAAGAAAGCAAGTTATTCCAGATTAATGATCTCTGTTGAATGAGATGCTCTGATCTCACCATGGTAGCTGATGTCCTGGAGGGGCTTCACTGGAAATACAGGAGAAATGGACAGAGTGTCAGGGGCAAAGGAGATGGAGGGAAATCATGGGGAACCACTTTAGACAGCGGGGGTCTACAAACAGGATGTGATACACCATATGTACATGACATACTTCTCTTTAAACAGTAAGGAGACTCAAGAATAAAGCAATGGTCTGTGCTGAGCCATCCCTACCTTCTCATCTGGTCTCTCTGGTGATTACTGAAACATCTGACAGAGGTGAACACTTGTGACCACAGTATGGGCAGAGCCATATGGAGGTCAACTTCATAACCTTGGTCTCATTAGCACTGTGACTATCAAAACTAACACATTCCCTGTAGGACAAATGTAAAATTATCAGACTATTCATCTGAGCATCACTTCTGAAAAATGCTATCACTAAGAAAGATATTTGGTTTTCTTGAATCTAAGTTCTAAAACCTGTCTTTTTCTCCCATATTTTAATTAATCATTTCATTGGGGGGACTCTTACAAATCTTATGATAATGCATCATTCAACTGTATTATGCACCCTTGTACATATATGGCCATCAACATTTGCGAAACATTTTCTTTCCACTTAAGCTCTCTTGGTTTCAGCTCTTCGTTTTCCCCATCCCTCCCACCCTCATGAATCCATGATCAATTACATATTGTTGTTGTCATTTCGTGTCTTACCCAGTCCATTGTTTCCCTTCACCCACATTTCTGTTATTCGTCCCCCTGGGGGTGGACTATATATCCAATCTTGTGATGGGTTTCCACTTTCTCCCCATATCCTTCCCACCTTGCACCCACCCATCCCGCCCCTTATGATATCGCTACTCCCACTATTGTTCCTGAGGATGCTATTTGTCCCGAATTCCCTGTTTCGAGAGCTCTTATTTGTACCAATGTGTGTACTACACCAGTCCAGCCAGATGTGGAAGGTAGAACTGGGTCATGATAGTGGGGGAGAGGAAGCTTTCAGGAAAGAAAGGGATGATGCGTGTTTTGCCGGTGTTGGTGCTATACAGCACCCTGGTTGAATTGTCCCTTCCTTGTAACTCTTCTGTGTATGTGTGGCAAGTAGGGTGGGGTGTTGTTGAAGGGGTGTTCAACTGTCTACAGATGGGATTTGGGTCTCCACTCCAAATCCCCTCTTTCACATCAATAGAATTGTTTGTCTTTCGTGTTTTGATATATGATCCCATCAACAGCTCATGATCACACAGACTGGTGTACTTTCTCCATGTAGGCTTATTTGCTTCTCTGCTGGATGGCTGCTTGTTTAACTTCAAGTCTTTGAGGCCCCAGATGCTCTATCTTTTAATAGCTGGACACAATTCACTTTCTTCACCAGCTTTGCTTATGCACCTGTTTTGTCTTCAGCAATCATGTCGGGAAGGTGAGTGTCCAATATTGCCAGGTTATTAGAACCAAGTGTTCTTGTGCTATGGGAGTACTTGAGTAGAGGCCCAAAGTCCACCTGCTATCTTACTACTTAACATGTAAATATATGTACATTGGCCTCTATTTTCATTATAAATATATTTACATATATACATGCCTATAGCTATACCTCTATAAACAGCTTTTGCCTCCCACCTCTTTCCTCTATTTCTTTTCACCTTCTTCCTGTACCACTGTCATGCTCACCCTCCATTCGACTCGCAGTTATTCTTCTCAGATGCATTGCACTTGCTCACACTCTGCCAGGCACTTTATGCCCTCTTTGTCGTCAATCTAGATCTCTTGTCATTCTCTTATCCCTGAGTTTGCTTCCTCCCTGCCCCTCCTCTCCTGTAGCCCCCAGGACTGCTGGTCCCATTGTTTTCTCCTCAGGATTGTTTGTCCTGCCTACCTTATACTGATAGACACAGGGTGAAAGAAAACAAGCTAAAAACTGATAGATAGTGCCAGGGCTATCTGCTGACCATTATGAATGTTTTCCAATCAGTAAAACCTGAGCCTTGATTTTAGTGGCATGTGGGTTTTACTTCATGTTTGTTTATTTTATTATTTTCAAAAACCATCTTATTGGGGGCTTGAACATCTCGTCACCATCCATCCATCCATCCATTGTGTCAGGCACATTTGTACACTTGTTGCCCTTGTCATTCTCAAAAATTTGCTTTCCACTTGAGCCCCTGGCCTCAGCGGCTCATTTCCCCCTCCCTCCCTGCTCTTCCCTTTTTTATTTATTGTTATTCTTCTCAGCATCATCACAGGCGTTTTGCAGGCGTTATTCTAGTGTCTTGTGTGGCTCTGAAGTTCGTCGCCCACAATTCCTGTAGCGTGAGGAAGCGTGCGAAACTTGTACAACCTTGAAAAGCCCCACCATCCCCTAAGCCTGACCAGGGGCCATTCAGAGCGATCTCAAAACGGGTTGGACTTTTATAGGCAACAGGCTTCACTTTAGTTGCCCCCGCCCAGGCTGATGTACTAAATCAAAATCAAATGTTAATGATGGCCTCTGCTGGGGAAACCAAGCTGCAGAGAAAAGAGGCTCTAACAGCTGTCACTAATTGGGTCATTGCCTCCCCTTGTGCCCTGGCTGTCTAGATTTATGCCAGTACCTACTATCATTAACGTCCCTGCTGCCAGAAAGACCTGTGGTTGCCAAGATGTTGAGTTGGACGAGCATGTGTTCCTGCAGGAGACGCTGCAAGTCCTTGAGAGGACGTGAATCTAGATTCATGACAGAAAGCTAAGAATGCTTTGATATCTCATTACATAGAATGGAAGCTATTGTCAGTTTCCAGGAGGAAGTTGCCTTCTCCAGGGTCCTGGTGGTCTCTCCTGGAAGTGCAGGGAAACTGGCCCACTGATCATTCAAGCTGGTTAGCATATCTGGCAACGCTTGTCACATGCATCATAAACCAACAAGCTTCAGCGTGCTATTGGGTCTTATTTAAGCCCAATAAATAAGCCCAATCGCAGTTTGGTGATACTTATATATCAATATCCATTAGGTGTTTTATGTGTGTGACTTACAGGGATGGGGCAGAAAGCAGGCAAGTAGACAGCGCTTCTAGGTGTTCAGCTGTCCCATCAACACACAGGTTCAGTACCTCCAGTGCAAGGCATTGCTTCTTTCACATGCGCTAAAAAAGCTTGCTGAACAAGGATGGATTGTAACTCAAGGTGGAAGACCCAAATCTTCACTATGATCTCATCCCTCCCACCTGAGTATGATTGTTCTTCATGTCTTCTATTGGGTTGCCCAGACGTGAGACACAGGAGGGGTGGGGGTATAATGATAAGAGCTGATAAAAAGTGGCATGGGGCAGGTGGGAGAGGGGATTTCAAGAGTAAATCTTGAGGAGGGTGCAGGACGAGACAGTGTTGCCCCCTTTTGTGCACAGGGTCACTATGAGTAAAATCAACTTGACCACGAGTAACAACAGCAGTCTGCTGATTTATAGGAGTGCTTAAAGGAGACGTTTCCAATAAATCTGGATATTTTTATGGTTTCCTGGTAGGGTATGGGACATCATGTTACTCTTTTTTTTAGATTTTTATTTTAAGTTGTATTTCTAGTTTGTCTTCATTATTTTTAATCAATCATTTTATTTGGGGCTCTTACAATATTACTCCTATTCATTCAATTCCTCTTAATTCAGTTCAATATTTAAGTTTCCTGTTGTTTAAATGTTCACATAAGCAATTAACCAATTGCAATGAACTCAATATTTTTTGTCACAAACAAATGTTACCTGATCTCAGAATTACCTTTGTTTCGAAAGGATATTTCATGGTTTCATATTCCTTTGCAAGAAGCAATTCTACCAACTTTTTCTCTTTCTTTCTTCAATTCTCCCTCCCTTCATTAGTAGGAGATAGGCCTAATAAAGATAATTCCCAGAGCTGAGCTCTAGATAGACATGGTGATTAGCTAGGCAAATGCCCAAAATAAAATAAACGAGCTCTAATCCAACATGTAGGATGCAGGAGCTGGACCCCGGCGATGTCCCAGGGGAAAGAACCTTTTCTTCTGCTGTCGTTGGAAGCACCCCCAGAACAGACTCTGCAGTAGACGTTTAAAAAGCGATGCTAAACCTAGATAGAAGGTTTAAAAAGCAAACACACACAGAGGGAGGGAGGGAGAGAGAGAGAGAGAGGGAGAGAGAGAGAGAGAGAATCAAAGTGATCTAGAGAAATCTGCTGTTTATTTATCACAGAGGACTTTCTTATACTTTTTATTTCTTCTTTTTAATAGATTTTGGTTTTAGAGCAGTTTTTTTTTTTGCTTTGTTTCAAGAAGTGAGGCAGAAATTAGGGCACTTCCATAGACCTCTCAACTGCACACTTTCTCCTGTTATTATATTTTTATGGCAACAATGCAACATTAAGATATGTATTGCTGCTTTTTTTCTTCGCAAAATGTGTAATCCCTGTTGTGTTAATTTCCTATGCATCCGAGGCACCTAATACATGGGTGTGCATTATTTCTATGGGTGAGCTTCTATGTGGGGAAGACAGCAACTGTTTGTCGTGGGTGGGTTCTGACTCTTGATGACTCCCTGTGTGTCTGAGCAGAACTCATCATATTCTCATGGGGTGATTTTCGGGGAAGTAGATCATCAGCATTTTCTTCCAAGGTGCTTCTGAAAGACTTAAACTTCTAAGCTTTAGATTACCTGCCCAGTATATTAACCATTTGCAACCTCACAATCCTCCCCAACAAGTAGTAGTCTCTTTATGTGGTACATTTGCTAGAGCTTATGAGTCAGTATTAATATGTTATTATTAACTAAGGTTCATAGCTTACATTGTTGTTTTAGTTGTTCAGTGTTCTATCTCATAGTGGTCCTGTGTAGAAGGAAAGGAAACCCTGCACTATCCCTGCTATGCTTGAATCCACTGTTGTAACCACTGTGTCATTCTGTCTCGCTGAAGACCTTTCTCATTTTCAAAGACCAAGTATGGTGTTCTTCTCCAGAGCTTTGCTAAGCATGATGTCCTTCTCCAGGGACTTATCCCAGCTGACATTGTGTCCAAAGTATATGAGATGAAGTATCACCATTTTTGCTTCCAACGAGCATTCTGTTCCTACTTCTTTCAAGAAAGTTTTGTTTGTTCTACTAGTAGCCTATGACATATTCAATATTCTTCACCAACACCAGAAATACATAATATCTTCCCCAGTTCCAGAATGAATCATTGGGAATAGACATAGTAACTGGCAGAACTCCCATATTCAATCCCTGAGATGTGCAATAGGGCTATCATGGTAGGAAAAGCCAAGTGGACACCACTAGAACTGCCATTGCCTAGGAAGATAGTAAACCAAAAGCAGTACCGCATTCCTGGAGGGATTGCAGAGATCAGTGCCACCATCAGAGACCTGAAGGATGCAGGGGTGGTTATTTCTACCACATCCATATCTAACTCATCTATTTGGCCTGAAAAGAAAATGTATGGATCCTGGAGAATAACAATGGATTATTGTAAACTTAACCAAGTGGTAACTCCAATTGAAGCTGCCGTTCCAGATATGATTTCATTGCTTGAGCAAATTAATACTTCTCCTGGTACTTGGTATCCAACTACTGATCTGGCCAATACCTTCTCAATATCAGTCTCAAAGGACCACTCGAAGGAGTTTGCCCTCACTTGGAAGGGGCAACAATATACCTTCACAACTCTCACCCAGGGGTACACCAACTCTTCTGCTCTGTGCATTAATTTAGTCTGAAGGGTATTTGATCGCCTTTCTCTTCCACAAAATGTCACACTAGTCCATTATATTGATGATTTTATGTTGACTGGACCCACTAAGGAGGATGTACCAAAGACTTTAGATTCATTGGTATAACATCTGCATGCAAGAGGTTGGGAAATTAAGCCAATGAGGATTCAGGCACCTTCTACCTTAGTAAAATTTCTAGTGGTCTAAAGGTGTGGGGCATGTCAAGACATTCCTACTAAAGTAAAGAATAAACTATTGCATCTGGTCCCCCAAACAATGAAACAGGCACAACACCTAGTAGGCCTCTTCAGATTATGGAGGCAACATATCCCTCACTTTGGTATTCTACTGTGACTTATTTATCAAGTGACATGAAAAGCCTCCAATTTTGATTGGGGCTCAGAACAAGAGAAGGCTCTGCTACAGGTTCAGGCTGCTGTGCAAGCTGCTTTGCCTCTGGGACCATATGATCCAGCTGACCCAATGGTGCTAGAGGTGTCAGTATAGATAGAGATGCAGGGTAGAGAAGACCCCTATTCATCAATCACAGCATAGACACTTGGGATTTTGGAGTAAACTCCTGCCATCCTCTGCAGATAACTACTCTCCCTTTAAAAAACAGCTGTTAGCCTGTTACGGGGCCTTGGCAGAGACCGAACTGCTCACCATGGGCTACCAAGTCATCATGAGTATGAACTGGGCATTGTCTGACCCTCAGAATCATAAAGTTGGATGAACACAGCAACACTCCTTTGTTAAATGGAAGTGATATATCCAAGATCGGGCCAGAGCAGGCCCTGAAGGTACAAGTAAGCTGCATGAAGACGTGGTCCAAATGTCCACAGTCTCCATTCCTATCACAGTACCTTCTCTCTCCCAGTCTGCACCTATGGCCTCCTGGGGAGTTCCTTATGATAAGCCAACTGAAGAACAGAAAAGTCAAGCTTGGTTTGCAAATGACTGCATGATATGCAGGTGTCTCTTGTAAGAGAACAGCAGCAGCGCTACAGCCCCTTTCTGGGATCTCCCTAAAAGATAGTGATGAAGGAAAAGCCTCCCCATGGGCAAAACTTTGAGCAGTGCACCTGGCCGTTAAGGAAAACTGGCCAGATGTGAGACTGTATACTGACTCATGGGCTGTGGCTAATGGGTTGGCTGGATGGTCAGGGACTTGGAAGGAACATGATTGGAAGATTAGTGACAAGGAGGTGTGGGGAAGAGCTATGTGGATGGACCTCTCTGAATGGGCCAAAAACGTAAAGATAATCGTGTCTCATGTGAATGCTCACTAAAGGGTTACCTCTGAAGAGGAGGACTTTAACAATCAAGTAGGTAAAATGACATGCACTGTGTAGACTGGTGTTCCTCTTTCCTCTGCCACTCCTGTTATCACCCAATGAGCATATGAGAAAAGTGGACATGGTGGCAGGGAGAGAGGTTATGTGTGGATGCAGTAATATGGACTTCCACTCACCAAGGCTGACTTGGCCACCACTACTGCTGAGTGTCCCATCTGCCAGCAGCAGAAACCAGCATTAAGTCTAACATATGGGACCATTCCTCAGGGAGATCAACCAGCAACTTGGTGGCAGGTTGATTAAATAGGACCCGTTTTATTCTTACTGGAATAGACACCTATTCTTGATATGGATTTGCCTTCCCTGAATGCAATGCTTCTGCCCAAACTACAAGTTGTGGACTTAACAGAATGCCTCATCCACCAAGGAACTCACTTCACAGCAAATCCAGTGCAAGGGGCCCATGTCCATGGAATCCACTGGTCGTATCATGCTGCTCATCATCCTGAAACAGCTGGTATGATGGAATGGCCTCCTAAAGACACAACAAAGGCGCCATCTAGGTGGCAACAACTTGCGGGATTGGGGCAATGTTCTCCAGGAAGCTGTATATGCTCTAAACCAGAGACCAATATATGGTACGATGTCTCCAGTAGCCAGATTTCATGGATCCAGGAACCGAGGGGTGAAAGCTGGAGAGGTGCCACTCACTATTACTCCTACTGATATACTCGCAGCACTTTTGCTCCCTGTCCCAGCAACCACATGGCGCCAAGTTGGCAAGGGGTGGATTGTGATAGGTAGGTTTAATGTGCCAACATGGCCAATGAATACATGTGGGATTAATTGAAGGGTGGAGAGATAAATGATGGGCAAGCCTCGCCTTTCTTGTCTCTTGCTCTTTGATGATTGGAACAGTATTTGGCTATCTTAGCTGGTTCTCTGCCTCAACTTATAAGCTACACTACCTGTGGGACACCCAACCCATGGACAGTGTCACTGTAGTTTGAGGTTTCTTCAAGGCCTGCTTCACCACGCTGCTGGTGTAGACATCACTTAACTGGGAACTGTTGGACCCTGTCCTCTGCTCTACACAGGACTCAGCTGTCTGCTTCTTTGACTTTCACCTGTTGGCACTTGAGATTTGAAGGACGGCCAGTGTATTACCTGTCTCACAGAAGTGAGTTGCACTGAGTCGTTTGTACTGCTCTTTAGACTAATTAGCTGTTTATTTCTTATCTATCTATCTATCTATATCTACCTATCTATAAAATCGTAAGTCCTGATCTTGTTTCTCTAGGGAACCCTGTCTAACACAATATTCACCAACACCAGAACAACACCATATTTTCTTTATTCCATATTCATCATACAACTTAACTTCCTCATGCATGTGAGTTATTGAAAAGTCTATTATATGGGTTCAAACTCAAACCAAACCCCTTGTCATCAAGTTGATTCTGACTTGTGACCTTATTGGGCAGAATAGATATGCCCTATGAGCTTCTGAGACTTCACAGATGAAGAAAGTCTCATCTATCTCCATCTGAGTGGCTGCTGCATTTTGAACTGCTAACAGTGTGATTGACAGCTAATGGGTAACCCACTACGCCACCAGGACTCCTGACTAGGGTGCTCACAAAAGGACATATTGGCTTTTTAACACTTTAAGAGGTCTTGTGCAGCAGATTTGTCCAGTACGAGTTATCCTTTGATTTCCAAATACGTTTTCATGGAAGTTGATCCTGAATCCACCTAAAATGAAATCCTTGACAGCTTCAATATCTTCTCCCTTTACCATGCTATTACATGTTGGTCCGGTAGTGAGGATATGTTTTCTTTATGTTGAGTTGTAATCTAGAACAAAGGCTGTAGATTTTGATCTTATATCGGTAAGTGTTTCACATCCTCTCCACCCTGAGACACTAGGTTGTGGCATTAAAATATCATAGGCTGTTAGTGAGCCTTCCTGCTATCCTGATGCTATATTGCTTTTCATTTCATCTGCTTACATCAGGTTCACTTTTTTAATGTACAGTTCAGGTTTGAGTTGTGACAGATGCAAACAACCATATGTCCATACATTATAAAATACATTATAGTATTTTACAGAATAATTTTGCTTAGGCTTGATTTTAAAGTAATATTTATTAAAGAGAAAAGAGCTATTTCATTATAAAAAATAAAACCCATTGCTGGAAAAATTAGAAAATAAAGAAATCCCCCTCCCCTAAAGGAAATGTCCACATGTCAGTATCCAGAAATAACTCATGCTCTGGTACATGCTCTGCTTGTCCTCCTTTGCAAACCTCACAGCTCAACAACCCACTTGAACATCCTGCCTGTAAAGAGAGAGGTCACCGTGGACTTCTGTGGTTCTGATATAGTTCAGCAGTTTCTGGAAGCTGATAAGAGCAGTAATGGGCAAGGCTTTTTGCCTGAATCATCCATCCTCATTAAGGTAATGCTTTAGGATGTTTGTGTTTATACATAGACAAGATGAGCCATAATAAATAAATCACGATGACTCTTTTCAAAAGTCTTCAAAGAGGGAAAAGGATCTAAAGGCATGAAATCTAACTTATTTGGCATGACTGGACCCTCTGTGCGCAACAAGATGGACTGACACAGTGGCTGTAGGAATAATTGCGAGAAGGAGCAGGAGTGGACAGTGCTTCGCTCTGCTGTGTGTGCAGTCGCTATGGGGGGAGCCTGCCCCATGCCACGTAACAACAGCAACGTCTTTACAAATTTCAAGCCCCAGAGTCGGAGAGGCTAATTAGTGAATCCGATCATCAAAGTACATACTGTATTTGTGGGCCTACTTCTATTTTATCTTGTGAAGCCAACATTCAGTGAATGAATACACCTGCTCCCCACTGTCTCCTTTTCCACTACGTGGCATTTATGACACTAGTGAAGAAATACATCTCCTGATGTTTGTATGAGCAACATACTTCTGACAGTAATGCATGCAAAAGTACATGGCAAAAGTAATGCTGGTTGTGGTGGGTACGATGGTATGTCACCTTGGCTGGACCATGATTCTCAGCGGCATGGCAGGTGTGTAATGATGTCGTTTGATAGTTGTGTCATGAGGCAATCATCCTCCTTTTGTTAATAGAGGTGGTCCTCTTCCATTTTCACCACACTCCAATTTTTACACAATGGCCTGGTTTTTAGAACTTACATAAAAATTTTAAGATTCACTGCCAGCAATTCAATGGTGACTCCAAGCAACACCCGGTGGGTTTTTGAGACTAACTTTACTGGAACAGAAAGCCTCATTTTTCTCCCACTGCTACTTTTCTGCTACTGGTGGCTTCCTACTGCCAACCATGTGTATTGCAGTCCAACATGTAAGCACTGCACCATCAGGACTCCATCATCTCTGGAACTAACCATGTTGATAAGAGAGGTGTGATGTACTATGTGGCCGATTCCATACCAGGCACTGAGGAGGTGAAGACAAATCAAAAGTCTCCTCTGTACTCAAGGCATTAGAGGTTAAGAGGAAATCACAGGAGGTCTGTGATTACTGTGCATCCTGGCAAAGGCTGGGCTAGAGGCAGTATAAGGAGGCTTCAAAAAGTTCTTGGAAAAATTCCATTACCTCTTAATTCCACTTTTCCAAGACCTTTCTGAAGCCTCCTCATACTCTGTATATGGAAGCAAGTCCTGTGAGTGCTCACTGCTTTGCACCTGGCTGAAGCTGGCTTACGATCGTTTGAGAGGGTGAGAGTCATCCTAGAGGCAGTCAGTTGTGACGTATGAATGAGTAGACAGTAGCTAGAGAAGAACAGATAGACTGGAAGAACTGGATAGATGCGTGGAGTCATGAACATATGTCACTTCACCAGGCTACAATTCTCAGTGTTTGGGCAGTTATGTAATGATGTGATTTGGCAGTTGTGTCATGATGGTATCTTTTGTTATCGGATGTGGTCATCCTCCATTCCAGCAAGGAATGTATGCAGAGGAATGAGAAGAAATGGGGCCTTGAAGATTGTTGTTGTTGCTGTTATTGGGTGCCGTTGGCTTGGTTCTGCCTCCTAGCCACCCCGTGTACAATGGAACAAAACACCACTATTGCCGGGTCACCCTCTCCATTGTTCTGAGGTGTGAGCTCACTGTTGCAGCCCCTGTTGAGTCCTTCCAGCCTTTCTCATTTTCGCTGCCCCTCCACCAAACATCATGTCCTTTTCCAGGGACTGGCCGCTCCTGGTAACATGTCAAACATAGGGGACACTAAATCTCGCCATCCTTGACTCTAATGAACCTTCTAATTATACTTTTTCTTAGATGGTATTGTTTGTTCTTTTGGTAGCCAACGACACTTTCAATATTCTTTTCCAGCACCATCATTCAGATATAGGGATCCTTATTTAGCCTTCCTTATTCAAGGGCCAACTTTCACATGCATCTGCAAGAATAAAAAATGCCATGTGGCTGAGGTCAGAGGCACCTGGGTCCACAACATAACATCCTTTAAAAGAGATCTTGTGCAGTAGATTTCCCCAATGCAGTGCATCCTTTTATCTCTTGACTGCTGCTTCAATAAGTATTGATTGTGGCTCTAAAAAGGATGAAATCCTTGAAAACTTCAATCTTTGTTCCACTTATTATAATGTTACCTGTTGGTCCAGTTCTGAGGATTTGGGTCTTCTTTACATTGAACTGTAATCCACACTGAAGGCTAAAATTCTGGATCTTCATCAGCAAGTGCTTCATCAAGTTATCACTTTCAGTAAACAAGGTGGTGTCATGTGCATATCACACAGCCTCCCTCCACTCCTGATGCCACACTCTTCTTCATGTAATCCAGCTTCTGTGGTGATTTTCTTAGCATACAAATAAAAAATATATATGGTGAGAAGATAAAGCATTTTCTTTCTACTTGAGACATGGGTTATCAGCTCCTCTTTGGGGGGGGGGGGTTTGGAGTCCATGCTGACTGTGGTAGCTACATAATTTCATCTCAACTTGAAAAAAGAATGATGAGGTGTAGGTTAGCCTGTCAATCAGGTCACATATCCTGATGATCCCTCCTTATGGGCACAACTTCTCATGAGGATTCTGGGAACCTCTCTGTTGATTTTGTCATCAGATGGGGTGAGTCTCTCTCTCTCTCTCTCTCTCTCTCTCTCTCTCTCTCTCTCTCTCTCTCCTTCACAAGCCACATGGAGCCACACTGATGGCAGCCAGAGACCTTCTGCATTTGGCATCATTGCATGTGTGGCATGTGTCTGAAGAGAAATTCATAGGCTATTATCAGACTTATGGACTCGATTTGAACTGGGCTGAGATGTTTTATTGTTGCATGACTACTTCTTGATATAAAGCTCCCCGGTGGCGTAGTGGTTGTGCAACCCACTGGCTTGGAGGCTCAAATCCAGCTCCCAGGAGCAAAGGCTGAGCCTCCTACTCCCACCACCTGAGGGCAATGATGCCTAAAAAAAAAAAGTTCTCTCGTGTATATATATATATATATATATATATATATATATATATATATATGAGTGTCAATGAATTTGCTTCTTTAGCCAACCTGGTTAAACACATAAACTCATAGGACAGGGTAGAACTAACTTCTTTATAGGTTCTGAGACTCAACTCTTTATTGGAATAGAAAGCTTCTACTATCTCCTGTAAGGCAGCTGGTGGTTTTGAACTTCCAACCTTGTGGTTAGCAGCCCAACATAGAACCACAACCCCACCAGAGCCTAGGACATCTGAGAGGGCTTCAAAAAACTTATGGAAAAAATCCCATTCTATATGTATTCTCAATTATTTCATTGGCATATGCTTGACACACATTTAATCATTCAGTTTTATCATGAGGAGTTGTGCACTCATCACTACAATCAATTTCAGACCATTTTCTCCTCCTACTCTTTGTTACTAACTCCCCATTTCCCACCCACCCCCGCCTCCTCTGTCATGCTCTTAGGTAAGGAATTATCCAGTTCCTGTCTCCAGAGATTTATCCATCCTGGATTTCATATACAAAAAATCATGCAAAACATAAACAGGAAGCAAAAAAGCCCCAATCCCACAACAATTATCTTTTGATCTCATTTTCCCCAGAACTTTCTGAAGCTCCTTCAGACTCTTCAAAATCAGTCCATGGAAACCCTATGAATCCCAACGGTATAATCTGTACCTGACAGCAAGGATCATTTCGGAGCAGGCAGCATTTTTGTTTCATAGTCCATGTTGTCATCGTAAGTCGGGAGTCAACCCCACTGCAGAGAAGAGGAGCAACTGTAAAGATGTACAGGAAGCAGGAAAGACTACTCCACAACTAAGGGGACCACCCAAGCAAAGAACAGCTTAGTAGACCAGGCTTATACCTCATTGGAGGCATGTTTACAGTGCTTCAATGGCAAAGAAGCCCACAGACTTGCCTTCATCCCAAGATCAGCAGCGGCTCCTGAGTGAGCAGCCAGCACCCCTCCAGTGTGAGCCGAAGAGACTGGTGTGAGGGGTGCAGGCATTTGGCGCCCGCTAGCCAGCATGGGGCTGCAGGCTGTAGAATCTGCATCAAGACGGCCACAGTGAGGTGGCCATCAGGGTGGTACTAGGTCTGCATGCTTGCGAAGGACTGTAGGCTCCACGTGCACAGTGGGGGCAGAGTGCCACTGGATGTCACCACCATGCACCTCCTCATTTAGCAGGAGCAAGAATATGGAAGATGGGAAAACCCAAATCCGGGGGGAATCCTGTACCTTCCGGCACCCTCTACTTTTAAAGTCTGCAAAGTGCTCACGTTGAAAATCTGCTAACACAGCGGAGGTCGGGAAGGGTGGATTTAGAGTTGAGTGAATACATTGCAAACTGGCACTATCCCTAAGTCCCTTGTAGACACGAACTCTCCCTTTGCTTGTTTTCTCTTTCTCCATTCTTCTTACATTGCAACCTGCATGTCAGGCCATCAACCCAGTGTTCCAGTCTAAACTACCAATCAGGATTTCCAACAGCCCACCCCTGTCTTTCTCCATTCTTTTGAGTATTCATAAAATTCTCCCTAGAAACTAGCAAAGGAACATTGAGAAGTATTGTATTTTCTTAATAATGCCTGTTTCATGGTCATTAAAGAAAACAAATTGCCATTTTTATTTTTATTCCCAGAAGTTATAGAACAGATCATGCAAAACCTCTATGAGGTGTTTTGTTTTTCTCATGTCATTTCTGTGTTGATTGACAAATGTTAATTGCAAATCAAATGTGCTTGGCCTTAACATATGACATAAGCCACAGAACGTATTATGCTCCTCAGATTTGAAAAAAAAAAGAGTACCACTAGTCTTATAAACTTCCTGCTGCTCCTACATATTAGTCAGTTTGCTTTACATTGTTAGTATGGCTGGCTCTTGCTCTGGTGTCAATTTGAGGATTAAGCATGTAGGGGCGGAGTCTAGCCTGTCAATCTGGAGATAGTCAATGAGACCTCTGTGTGGGCATGGACTTCTCCTGAGAATTCTGAGAAATGTAGTAACTCCTTCTTGAAGGTGAGAGACACTATCTCTCTTGGTTCGTGTCCTTGGAGACATTCTATTAACAGCACTCACTGCCTGAGAGACTGGACTGACACAGCTGGCTCCCTGTGAGACATCTCTGAGGAGAAGCCAAATGGACCTACCCTGATGCAGCCAGAAACCTGAACCTAGAAAAGCCACATGGAGACCCCTGCCAGCACCCACTGGCTTGTGAATGTTCTGCGTTTGGCGTCATTGCATGTGTTTTGTGAGTCTGAAGAGGACTTTATAGATTGCCCTCAGACATATGGGCTAATATCAGACCTATGACCTTGTACTGGACTAGGTCGGGATGCTTTCTCAATGTTCAATTATCCTTTGTATATAACTCTCACTTATATACACATGTGTGTTTATGAATTTGTTTCTCTCATCTACCCAGGCTGACACATGCTTTCTCTCTTTTTTTCTTCAGTGTTTTCATTGTGCTCTTATATGTACACCAGAAGAGCTATTTAGGTTTTCCAGTGATTAATAGAAATGTGATAAAAACCAACAACTGTCTCCATCTTCATGGGGTGATCATATATTTAATCTTCCATCTGGAAGAGCATTATCATTTACAGAATTAATGGTAGTTGGTGAAAATCACACCACAGTCTATTTACTGAAAGATACCATTCATGTGACTCTATTCACTTATGTCTCTTTTTGTGGATGAAGGAAGTCTGGTGGTGAAGGGGGTTATGCACTGAACTTCTAACTACAAGCCCAACAGTTCAAACCTACCAGGTATTCCCCGGGAGAAGAGTGAGGCTGTCTGCTCCCATAAAGACGTCATGTCTCCAGCACCCCCGGGGGCAGTCCCCACAGCTGTACAGGGTCGCAGGGAGTTGAAATTGACCCGAAGGCAGTGGGGTTGGATTTAGCTTGTGGATAAAAAAGGATTTAAAGTATTTGTCAATTTGATGAGATAGACGAGTCTGTGTAAGTAAGTTGAAGAGTCTTACTCTGCCCCCTCTGAACCTCAGTTTAGTACTCTATATAATGAGAATACTGATTTTGTCTTATTGTGAAAGTCCTGGGAGGTTTAAACATATGAAAGCAGTTTGTAAGATAATGACTTCAATCATAACTCTCCATTACAAACCTCTTCTGAAATGTTGGTGTGGGGAATATTTCTCATTTATCTAATTTTATCCTAGCAACAACCCTGTAGGCAAGCATTATTGTGCTTCATTTCTACAAAATGTGGGAAATTGAGGCTTACTGCTTTACTATCTTCTTAAAGTCAAAAAGCCACAGCCAGGATGGAATCAGCCATCTCTGTTCATCCCCTGTTAGCATAGTTGGTAGCTAACTGGGAGGTGGGTAGTTCGAATGCCCCAGAAAGATCAGTCTGTCTGCATCCTTAAAGGTTGACAGCCTCTGTCATCTGTGGAGCACTCCCACTCTGTTATAGGGTCACCGTGATCTCTGGGTCACTGAGTCCCCAAACCCACCTCAAAGCGGCATTGGGGTCCTTGGTTCCAGGTAACAGAAATGGACTCACAATCAGAAGAGGCCAACAAATGACAAGCAGTGAGGTCTACGAGATTGGCTTGTAGGCAGCTTTAGTGTCACACTTGAACATGGGCTGGGAGAGTTCGCTCAGGTGGACCTGAGAAGGAATAGGAAATCTTCTTTCAGCCCCAACAGCCAGGAGGGACACTGAAGAAACTGCTCATGTCTCAACAGGGTACTCCTGCTTTACATGGGGCTGCCTGAAACAGCCACTTTGTGTTCCTTGTCTGGGTTTCAAATTCTCAGCTGATCATCAGCTTGGCAGAGCCTTGGACATGTGCCCAGGAGAGATGGGAGAGAAGGTGCCCAACATTCTCATTTCAAAGTAAAAAGTCATGTGACCTGCCAGGGCCACTCAGATCCTTGGACAATCCACCCCCCTCCCACCTGTGTCCACAGGCATGGGAATACACGAACACACAAGCCATGCCTGCTTTTCTTCTGTCCTCATAGGATGAAGAATTGTCTCCCTAATCTGAGGTGAACAATCCTTTCATCCATTTTCCCAAGCAGATATCTTTCCACTTCCTCCATCTCTCCTCTGACTGCAACACCTCCCACGTTACTTGTTTTCTCTCTGCAAAGGCAAGTAGGCCCCCCTCACTGCTGTTAGAGACTCACTTCAACCAGCCCCTGGGCTCCACCAGAAACTCTCAATGGGGCCATTGATAGCTTCATGGAAGTTCAGAGACAGTTGGTCAAGGTTATAGAGGTGTGTCCTTGAAATCAACATGTCCAGTGTCAGCCTGCTAATTCTGTAATACGTGCTCTCACTCCCCGGAACACTTGACATGTTATCCTGGTATATGGGAACATATGCATCTTCTCTGTACTTTTCCATATGTAGCATGTACTCCCAAAGCACACAGTTATATGTTCTTGAGAATCATTCCTGAGGACCTGCCTGGAGCCACTCTTCCAGCCTCTCTAAGTTGGTAAGCCCTGCATTACAGACTTTTTGATTGGCATCACATTGTTTCATGGGTTTCTTACATCCAAATCCTGAGTGAGCACCCCATGTGAGACAATTTCTCATCGCCCTTTTCCATTGTGAACATGAACAGGGAAACTAGCTTAGGAAAAGTCATCTACAGGCTACTTCTGGGGGAACACAGTGTCAGCACTGGCCTCGACCAGCCTGCAGCCCATGTCTTTCTCTATTCTTCCACCCAGAGCTTTTTGTCCTGCGAAATCAGATTCCAGAGAAAGATGTGGCTACCAAGCTTCATTGCAGTGGCTTATCTCAATGAACTGGCTGGTTGGGACAAGAAGGGGTTAACTCCCCCTCCTTTGCAGACCTTTCCCATTGCCCATAAAGCTCCAACAGCAGGGAGAAGCGAGGGACAGATACACTCAAATGTATTTTGCATTTTCTGTTCCTGTGTTGGCCATTCCCTCTAGAAGCCAGAAGCCATTTCTCATCCATTTTGGATGCAGTGTGCTGACGCGTTGTATGAAATGCCTGATGACATATCAAACAGAGCTGTGGCGTGGAGTACATGAGAATTCACAAAGATCTACTCAGGACATCATGGAAAAATCACAATGTGCTTATCGCTAGCTGTGCTCAGTTGGTGCTTTAGGTTGAGTTTAGTGTGTTCTTTATTTGCCTGAAGCTTGGAAAGTAAAATGAACCCAGTAGATTTGAACCACAAACCCATCATCTTAAGATTGCATCAAATTTCTCCTAAATTAATTATATATTAAAAAGTCAATTTTTCTATAGACTCAACTCCATGCCTCAAATTTAGTAAGTATCTTTTTTCTCCCTTAAAATAATAGACGTTGATTGTCCAGAGCTCTTGAGGCCAGAAATCCAAGTCCAGGATGTGCACAGGACCTTGGCCTCTTGGGAAAGATGCTTTCTTATGTCAGCTTCCAGGGCCTCCCAGCTTTCCGTGGCTGGCGGTCACTTATCTCCAGGCTCGGCCCCCATCTCCAATTCACCTTCCTTGGTATAGACATGGCTCACTCATCTAGTTCTGTTCTGGTAACACCTCGTGTTGTCTAATTACATGCAAAGATGCTATGTCCAAGAGAACCCCCCTTCCCAGTGCAGAGATTAAGGCTTGAACATACTCTTGGGGGGTTGAGGAAGGCAGTTAACACATGAGGAAGCATAGAGATCCTACCAACTCCATGGGGCTTCCTAAGGTGAGCCAGAGAAGATGCTCTCTGGTGGGCATGAGTGTGGGCTACAAAGGTTCCCACCTGTGTTCACGCGGAGCTCTAGCCACGTTTCCCTTTCCAGACCTTGTCTAATCTTCCAGTAGCAACAGCTTGTATTTATTAGGGCTCTTTGGACTCCAAAGTTTGTATTTATTAGGGTTCATTAGTCTCCCAAGTCAGAGAAATCCAAGTGGAGTAACCTAGAGAGAGAGATGGGATCTATTAATAATAGGCAAGGACAGTCCATCAATCCCCAGGACAGCTTGTTTACTCAACTTCAGAGTGTTCCGAACAAGGAACCAGAAAGCTGCAGAAACCCAGGTCAGCTGCTCCACCTCTCTCTGTGCTTCTAGCCAATCCCTTCCTTTGCTTTGACCTGACATGGGCATCCATCTCTCAACAGGCAAGGGATGTGGAATATTTGCTCCACTACTGTGACTTCATTGCCCTTAGTTCTGTACACTCTTCAGGGTCACGCTCAAGTGCAGATTCACAAGGGTATCCAAACCTGGATTTGTTTCTCATCCTTGGCCAATCAACTGCGGTCAGGAGATGGTAGACATCATGTTGCACAAAATCAGCGCATGGACTCAACCCTGTAGTTGAATGGGAGGACCAGCTCTTTGGTGGGGGGAGTCAATCCACCTTCACACACATAAGAAAAATATCCTAGGACAGAAGCACACCAGCTTGTATGACCACGAGGTGTCAAAGGGATCAGTTATCAGGCTTCAAAGAACTAAAAATCATAATATTGCACGTCCACCTTCTTGATATAATTGCTGATGACAAATGTGTGCATAAGCAAATGTGTGAAATAAGTTGATGGTCCCCACCTATCAAAAGGTATAGCATCTGGGGTACTAAATATTTGAAAGTAAACAAGCAGCCATCTAGCTCAGAAGCAAAAAAGCGTACATGGAAGAAGCACACTAGCCTGTGTGACCACAAGGTGTTGAAGTAAAAATTATATCATTATAAAGGAAGGGGGATACCAATTGGGGACCCAAAGTCCAACAATAGGTGAAGTGACTTCCCCTTACAGAGGGATCACAGGGAGATGAGCCAGTTTTGGTACAGTATAGTAGCAATGAAATATGCAACTTTCCTCTTGTTCTTCAATGCTTCCTCCCACCTACTATTATGATCCCAATTCTGCCTTACAAATCCAGCTAGACCAGGGGATGTACACTAGAGCTGGAAACATGGGGAATTCAGGATAGATGATATCTTCAGGACAAGTAGTAAGAATGGTGATGCTGGGAGAGTAGAATAGAAAGGGGGAACCAATTGCAGGGATCAACATATAATCTCCTCCCTGGGGTAGGGAAAACAAGACAGTGGGGAGGCGACACATCAGACACTGTATGATATGACGGAACACTGACAATTTGTAAATTATTGAGGGTTTATGGGGGAAGGGGGAGAGGGAAAATATGGGGAGCTGATGCTGGGGGTCTAAGGAAGAGGATGTTTTGAGAATGATGATGGCAGCAAATGTGAAAATGTGGTCTGCATACAATTGATGTATGTATTGATCATGATAAGAGTTGTATGAGCCCCCAAGAAAATGATTTTAGAAATATGTGTTCACATAAAAAAAGAAAGAAAATACCCTAGGAAACAAAGACTTGATTGATGTGAAATTAATACTACTTTTAAATGGCCTGCAGAGAGGAACACCTTCACCTTTGCATTTTAAAAATGGTTCTCTTTGCATGTGAATATTTAGTCTCATGAAGCCACTCAGAATAGCTCCCATCAGCCTGATGGCTTTAGGATTTCCCTTATCCAAGCAATATGATATGACTGTGTTGAGAATAGGATTCAAAGGAATTAGAAAGTTAATTAATGAGATAAATTAAAAATAGGATTCTACCTGCTCCTGGGTGGCTAAACCAAGCTCAGCATGCAAATTTGGTAATCTGAAAAGGCCAGCCATTTATTCAGGCCACCAGAGCACCACTTATGGAATTATTATTGTGGCCAATGAGAGTAAATGGGACTCTGGTGACGGAAAGATTTGACATTGCTTCCAAAAGCTCTAATTTGCACCCAGGGAGTTCAAAGAAGAGGCTGAATGGACTAAGTAGCCAGATGTGTAAAGCAAAAACAGCATCCTCAGCCAACATGGCAGCCACCTCGGAGAGAAAGGAGGAGCCCCTGGGAGGAGAAGTAGGCTTTGCAGGAAGATGGCCAAGCACATTGGTCGGCATGCGGTTCTAACAGTGGAGGGCCAGTGTCTAGGACAGGAACCATAAAGCCATCATGGCCACCACAGGTAATGACAGAATTTGAGTTTGGGACTGAGGTCCCTAAATGGCAACTCTGAGGTTTGAGCAAGAAAGGTAGCTACCTGTTCTCCTTTGATACCAACCTCCCTGCTTTTGATAGCCTGCCCTCCTTAAACGTCTCTCATGTCTGCAAGTACATATATCTGCAATCCTTGTAAATGCATAGTCAGTTTTGTTTTAGCTATGACCTTTGCACTTTGACTTTTGCACTTTCCTCCTTCACTTGAATGCAAATCTCAAGCATTATACCACTTCATCCATAAGCATTTCAGCATGCAAATATGTCTAAAACGTAAAGATTATTTTTAATTAGCCATAATGCCATTATCCTACCTTAGGGGAAAACCGACAATAGCCTTTTTGGCATCATTAAATATCTAGTACATGTTTCCTTGATTGCCTCATAAGTGGTTTTTAAATAAAGTTTATTTGTTTGAGCTGAGATGGGAATAAGGTTATTTCTAGCACAGTGAATGGGTTCTTTAAGAAGATTTTATTTTCTCCAGAAGTGAATGCATATTTGACCTGCTTAAGTCATAAGAGCTTCAGACTGAGGATAAAGATACATCATTATCAGCACAGCTAATGATTTCCCATCTGGCTGCAAATGAAGCAATTTAGTGAGACCCATGTCTCTTATCATTAGTAGTTTCCATTTTCCAATCTTTGTATAAAATGATGGCAAAGTACAATACTCTATTCAAGGAATTGCAAAAACATTCCTGAACTGACTATAACTATGAAAATTATACTAATGCCTACCCATGTGTGGGGGGGGTTGAGAATCCAACAACAATAACAAAAAATAGGTCCCTACTTTATACGTTTCACACCAATTCCATGTGGATTTGAGACATAAATACAAAAACCAGAGTGAGGACAGACATGTGGCAGGTGCCGTCAGCGCCCCCTCACTGGGAGGCTGTGTGCTTCACAGCAGCACTCTGCTCCATGGTGTCTTCTTCTTTCAAATAAATTCTATTTCTTGTTTTTATTGCCAGTAAAGATAGCAAAACACATGCTTATTCAACTATTTCTCTACCTACAATGAAGCGAGCTACACGCGGAGCCGCTAACTGCGAGGTGAGTGGTTTGAGCCAACGGTGGGAGACAGAGGGGGCTCTCTGCTCCTGTAAAGATCTGCAGGCTTGAAACCTCGCAGGAGCAGTTCCACTCTGTCCTGTGGGGTCGCTCTGAGCCAGAGTCAACTTGATGGCGTGAGTTCGGTTGTCCTGCTACAGGACGATTTAGGGCTGCCCCTGTCGGTTTTCAAAAAGATCTTCTTTCTTTTTTTTTTTTTTTTTTTGGTGGGGGGGTGGGGCATCACTGCTCCCTGGTAATAAACAGGATGATTAGTCAATCACAGTTTCAAGGTCTGCAGGGTGGCCGAGGTCTGTAGTCTTGGGAGTCCCAGCCGTCTCTCTCTGACCTGTAAGCCTGGTATGAGTTAGAGTTTTGTTCCACAATTATCTCCCACTCTATTCAACCCCTTCTAGTGTGATCCTTTGTAAAGCACTTGGTAGCAGGAGTCAACTACCACTTAGTTCTCTGGCCTCCAGTTGGCAGAGACTGATGTTTGTCTAGCTCATTAGTCTCTTGGGCTAACCGTTTGCATGTGTGTTCAGGTTTTCATCAATTCAGTGGGGCTGGGCCTCCTACTCCCACCACCGGAGAACAGTGATGCCCCCCCCCCCCAAAAAAAATGTATTCAGGTTTTCATCAATTGTCTTTCCTTTGGATGGTGGGAGAGCAATGGTTGCCCCTCAGATGGCTGCTCATGAGCTTTTAAAGACCCAGTTCTATTTACTTTGTAAATGGCCTTCTGCCAATAGACCTTCGTGTCCGCCAAGACTACAGTCCTTATCTCTGAGGCCTAGTGGTCTCAGTCCTTCAAGGAAGTAGTCATAACTCGACCTCCTGTATGCGCTGCCACATTCATGGATATATTTGCAGCAAATGTAAATATAAGCAAATATCCCCTGCCAGATCTCTCTGTGTTCATGGGTATACTCTCATCTGGAGAACGATTCTTTTTAAGTAATGCTACAATTCATATAAAGCTCATATCCATACAGATGTACAAATATTGCTACACATCAGAAATCAGCAAACTTCTACAAAGAGCTAATAAAAAAATCAAGCTCGGGCTGAGCCCGGTGGCGTAAGTGGTTGAGTGCGGGACTGCGGCCCTCAGGCTTAGTGGTTCAAATCCAGCGGCGGCTCTCAGGAGCAGTGCTGGGTAGCTCCCACGACCACCAGAGGGCAGTGATGCCCCCCAAAATCAAGCTCACCACCATTCAGTAGATGGTGACTCCTAGAGACTCTGCAGGACAGGGTAGTACTGCCCCTGTGAGTTTATGAGACTGTTAACTCTTCATGGAAGTAGAAAACTCCATCTTTCCTGGGAGGAGCTGCTGCTGGTTTCAAACTGCTGACCTCGAGGTTAACAGCTCAACACATAATCACTATATCACCAGCGCTCCTGACAGAGGGGTAGATAGTATTTATTTAGGCATTGTAGGCCAACAGGCAAAATTGAGAATATTATGTAGATAATGATATAACAAGAGAGAAAGAAAATTCCCGCAAATTATTAACTGAGAAAATACCAAAGGGAATAATAATAATAATAAAACTGAGCAGTTTGCCCACTCTGCCATATATAATTTATGATTGCTGTTGTAACTGAGTGCCCATGAGCTGGTTCCTACTCACATGAACTATGTGAACAGCAGAGAGAAACACTGCTCACAAACATTGCTGAGTTTGAGTCCACTGTTTCGCCCCTGTGTCCCTCCACCCCCTGGATGGCCCTCCTCTTTTACGCTGATCAATCATGAAGTCCTTCTCCAGGGGCTGGTCCCTTTGTCGTGAGTGGCACGAGCAGTGATTGGAGAATGCTCAATGACATTTTCGAGTGCTCAGTTTATTCACTACGATCATTTATTGCAAACATCACACATCGAACAATTTGAAGTCTTAGGGATTAAGCAGAAGTAAATTACAATGCAGCATACAAGTATAATAGTGTATAATCATAAAGGTTAATTCAGCAAGTATTTTAAAGTTAAAAGTTCCAGTCCATTATAGCCAATGCCTTCATCAGTGTTCTCATCCTCAGCAGCCGTTGGAGAGAGTAGGAGTTGAAGTCTCCTGGATCCTAGCTCTCTGACTTGACCCACACTGGGGTCAAGGTTTTCTACACCAAGGTGAGCAAAGTTAGGAAATTCCTAGGATATTCACTGCCTTGGCTGCTTCTTATCTGTCTGATACATTTGGTGGTCAAATGTTGAATGTTCTTCTGGTGGGAATGCGTAATCTCCTGATTTGTACAGGAAGGTTGTGTACGTACATTTGATCATCAGCGGGAACGTGATGATTTGACTTGTCTGGGGAGGTTGTTTATGTACATTGGGCGGTCATATGTTGAATCCTCTTCCGGCGAGAAAGCGTAATCTCCTGTAGCAGAAGGTCAGCGTCTTCAAGACAGTTTTCACAAAATGGAGTTTCTTGTGCTCTCATCACCCTTCTATAGCCAAAGTATGTGAGTTGAAATCTGACTTCTAGAAGCAGTCTATTTATACTTCTTCCAAGACATCTTTGTTTATTGCTCTGGGAGTCTATCCCCTCCACACACCCTCCTCTGCCATCACATCAGCTCTGACTCAGTCTCAACCCTACAGAACAGAGGGGGACTTCCCTTGTGGGGAAGATGGTAAGATGGTGAGATGGTAAGACTTTACAGGAGTAGAAAGCCCTATTTTCCTCCCTCCAAGTGGCTGGTGGTTTCAAACCACTGACCTGGAGGACCACAGCCCACCATGTCACTACCATCCCACAAAGAGTCAGTCACAGCAGATAACTCCATTCTCCATTGAGTCCTGTTTCCCACACAGGCCACCTCCTATAGAAACTCCGTACTGAAGGAAGCATGTTCATCCCATCTCAAAGCGTTTATTTTCCGAGAGACCTCAATGCTAGCTGGCTTCTGGCCCAAAGTCAAGAATATAGTTGACTCCAGCTTAAATATAATATTAGGTGAGGATACCTCCTCCATCTCCCCCTACTCAAGTCCACCCCAATTTCCTTTGTTAGAACTTCATCTTCTCCACGTCATGTTCAACAAATCTTTCTATTGTTTACACTCCTTCTTCATTTCTTGTCTTTACCTAATCCCATTTTTAATTTTAGCTTTTTGATGAAAAAGTATACATCAAAAGGCATATCCACCATTTCAAATTTTTTAAGTGCAATATAGTGACATTGTTTCCATTCTGCTTGCAGTGCAACTCTTCTTATCCATTAGCAAAGGATCCCACCACTATTCACACAATCCCACCATCCCTAACCTTCTCATCTAAGCTTTTGAGTTGCCACTGTCAATTTGATAGGACATAGACAATTATTTGAAAAAGCACAATGCTCAAGGCAGATGTACTTTACCAGTTTGGCAAACTGGTATTTGGTTCCAAGCAGACTTCTGGGAGAAGTTTGGGTTTGTGGTGAGTTTTTAAAATTATCTTGGAGTAATGATTTCATGTCTTCAACTACCATCAATGGCTCCAAGGGTCTGAAGTTCATTAAGAATGTCTGCTTTCTGGCTGGGGGTTCTTAAAGGCTTGAAGATACGCAAGCAGCCATCCAGCTGAGAAGCAACAAAACTCACATGGCAGAAGCACTCCAGTCTGTGTGATCATGAGGTGTCTATGGGATCAAGACCCAGAACAAAAAATCACATCATTGTGAATGAGAGACAGTGTGGAGAGACCCAAAGCCCATCTGTAGACAACTGAACATTCCTTTACAGAAAGGTCTTGGGGAGATAAGCAAATGTACAAATGTACTTGATAGAATCGATGAATGGATAGATTGTGATAAGAGTTGTATGAGCCCCCAATAAAATGATTTAAAAGCAATATATAACATTCCTCTAGTTTTTAATGGCCCTCCCCCATCATGACCCAAATTCTAGCTTACAAATCTGGCTAGACCAGAGCATTTACATGGGTAAGATAAAAGCTGGAAACACAGGGGATTCAGGGCAGATAAACCCCTCAGGATCAATATTAAGAGATGTCGTACCAGGAGGGTAAGGGGGAACATAGGGGAGAAAGGGAAAACCAATCACAACGATCTACATATGGCCCCCTCCCCAGGGGGATGAACAAAAGAAAAGTAGGTGAAGGCAGACATTGGTCAATGTAAGACATGACAAAATAATAATAATTTATAAATTGTCAAAAGTTCAGGAGGGAGGGAGGGTAGGGAAGGGAGGGGGAAGCTGATACCAAGGGCTGAACATGAAAGAAAATATTTTGAAAATGATGGCATCTACGGCCATACCACCCTGAACGCGCCCAATCTTGTCTGAAAATGGTGGCAACAAATATGCAAATGTGTTTGACAGAATGGATGGATGGATTGTGCTAAGAGTTATCTATTAGCAAAGGATCCCACCACTATTCACACAATCCCTCTGCTCCCGTTTCAGATCAGACGGCTTCCATAGACTCTTCTATCAAATGTGTACCATTCGGTAATGGGAGCTGGACACTGTCCCATGCCTTTGGTCTCATGACAAAAGAAGTCGTTGTTCGTGGAGTAACCAGAGGACCGTTTCATATTCACCGCTGCTTCCCGTCTCTCTTTCTCCCCTGGCTGGCCACGGTGAACGGGGACCTGCTCTTGTAACTCAGGTGGTTTCTTGCTAGCTCTTTGCTTTGTTTTTCTCTTGCTGCCTTTTAAATCCCCAAGCATTGTGCATCGAATGGCTGACATACTTTCAACTCACCTCTCAGCTAGGCACTCAAGTGTCACCTCCTAAGAAACTGCCCTTTAATCTCATCATCTAAAAAGCAAGTTCTTTAAACACCGATCCAAGTGACAATTTTACTTGTGCATGATTTTTTTTAAAGTCTGTGAGGTTGTTAAGGGTTGGGGCCAATTTGGTTGGGCCAGGACTGTCAGTGCTTTGTCAGTTAAGTCATAGAACTCTCCCATAGTGAAGTCTGCATGATGGTGTAGCCTGCTTTCAATATCTGTGGATGCTGGAGGAAAATCTTACTGACTTTTTGCTGGGTCTAGATTCTGTAGCTCTTTTACCATCTGACCTCTGACCTCTGGTTCTTTGGACTTCAGCCAATGGCTT
Organism: Nesogale talazaci; assembly: GCA_004026705.1. Lineage (NCBI taxonomy): Eukaryota > Metazoa > Chordata > Mammalia > Afrosoricida > Tenrecidae > Nesogale > Nesogale talazaci. The sequence continues at coordinate 53,513 of PVJH01007906.1, read as the reverse complement.
TTCATATTCCAGCTGATCTGGGAGTTGTCAGTAGCCTGCTATATGACCTGCCAACCTTGAACTCATTAGCCTGTGCCGTCAGAAGCCTGTCATCTTGTCCACCGCACTTGACCTGGGATCCATTAGCTCCTGTAGCTACTTGAGTCAGGAGAAACCTCCAGTGTGATAGCTGATCCACAGACTTGGAGCTGACCTGTCCCTACAACTGTGTGAGCCATTTCATGGACATAGACCTCTCAGTTTCTATGTATATATGCATACAAGCTACACTGTTTTTGCCTCTCAGGAGAACCTGATTGTAAGTCTGCCATCCCCCCACCTTGCTCCTCCAGTAAGACAAAAAGCTCCAGAGAACACAGACTGCTTCAGCTTGATGCTTACTATTGCTCCATGCTGGGCACAGGGTAGCCTCTAATATATGAATGAACAAATGAACAAATGAATTCGTAAAACATCTTGATAAACAGTATGTTAGTTTCCTTATTTCCAGTCCTACTGAGAGAGCAAATCCCATTCCTATCAAAAGGTAATCATTTGTAACCATTCTCAAAGCAGTGCATCTACTGCACTTCCAGTTGCGTATCCAGAATTTCTCTTCTACCCTAACTATGTGACAACAGGTCAAATCTCACAAGCCAGTTCTTCAACTGTTGTCCCAGATTCCAGGCACTGGTTGCAAGCTTGAGAGTTCCCACCACATGCTCACTTTGGACTGGCTGACTTCAAAATAAGATTTTCCCCCCATAAATACCTTAGGGTGCCAGCCCCAACTTTAGGGCTCCCATAGAACTCCACCTACTAGTGTCTCCTACTATCTCAGGCTTGATAATTAGTTAGAATGAGTCACAGAATGTATGGAAAGCATATGACTACAGTTTCATTCTAACAAAATGGATATGAATGACGAGACAGAATGAGATCTGGGAAGGTTCACAAGAGCCCCTGTGTCCCCAGGAAGTGCACATTCTGTTCTTTGTATATCCATGTCTATTACCAACCAGGAAGGTCTTAGAGCATCCATGCCCAGAGCTCCTTTTGAGCTTGATGACATAAGCATGATTAATTGAACTCCACATTCAGTATCCTTCCCCTGAGATCAGGCTGATATCACACGGTGGGTTTTCAGACCTGGGCAACCCCCACTCAAGAGGTATTTCATTAGCATAAACTCTAAGGGGTGTTCTGGAGCCCACACAGATAAGAAATTTTCCTAATCTCTGGGAAAATTCCACAGTTTTAGAGGTTATCTCTCAGGAATCAACAAAAGTTAAATTATTTGAATAAAGTTGAAGTATTTACCCCACACATCCCTAGCACATGTTTACTTTTAGTTTATTGTGTTTTAGAGTATAGTTTGATCATCAAAGAATTAAAAGTAAAACTTCACTTTACTTAAATACTTTACTTTTAAAAATAGCACACTGTGTAAGCTGTCTACAGAGTTTTGGGTAACCACAAAGACCCAAGAGAGTTATTCCCATATAAGGGTTTTCATATTGGGAAAATCTTAATTTCTAGAAAAGAAAGTGAAAAATTGTTTTCTGAAAGCACCTTGAGATCCATTTGCTATCTTTTAAGTATAGAACCAAGATATATGTAAAAAGATTAGTTAGGAAGGATGTAAGTTATGGTTTGCCAGAAGAATGTAAAAACTGACTTCTGGGACAATGGCGACTGAATAATACATACTAGAGAGACTCCACAGAAATCAATGCAGGAGAGTTACTAAGAGGGAAATTCAACACTACCAGATTGCAGGAGGAGTATCATAAATATCCGGCTAGACCACAGGATGTAGACTGGTACAGATAAGGAACCAGAAACATCGGGAATCCAGAACAGATGATCCCTTTGGGACCAGTGGTGAGAGTGGCAATACCAGGAGGGTGGAGTAGAAAGGGGGGACTGATTATAAGGATCTACATATAACCTCCTCCCTGGGGTATAGATAAGGGAAGTGGGTAAAGGGAGACATCGGATAGTGTGCAATATGACAAAATAATAATTTATAAATTATCAAGAATTCATGAGGGAGGGGGAGTGGTGAGGGAGGGGAAAGTGAGGTGTTAATAGCAAGGGCTTAAGTAGGAAGCAAATGTTTTGAGAATGATGATGACAACAAATGTACAAATGTGCTTGACAGACAATGGATGGATAGATGGATTGTGATGAGTTGTATAAGCCCCCAATAAAATGATTTTTAAAAATGCAAAAACCAAACTCAATGCTATTGAGTTGATTCTGACTTATAGAGACACAATGGGACCAGGTAGAACTACCCTGGTGAGTTTCTGAGACGGCCAATGTAAATGGACGTTGAAAATCTTTCTCCCTCACCAGAGTCACTGGTGGTCTTGAACTGCCAATCTTGCAGATTGCAGTTTAACTCGCAACCAGTATGCCATTAGACCTCTGGACCAATGTAAAGAGAAATGAAAATAAGAAGGAGGAGGGGCTCAGCGAGGCAGAACTTATCAGCCAGGTCAACTTGAAGGCCATATACATCGGGCAGACAGACACATTCCAGTGTTGTCCTGTGTTATAAACACCTTCAATGTGTGGCTCTAAGATGGGACTAAGACAGGTCAAGCAGACATATTTCATCTGAGGCGACCTTGATGGAAGGAGATCTCTGGTCTTTTGACCACACCCTGCCGGGTAGGTTCAACCCCCACAGTGCCATGAGCTGCCCCATGTGTAACCACTCCACCACCAGGAGGGAACCTCTGAAAGAAGGCCATCTGTGACTGTCCCCATGTATTGCTCCCTCTCATTTACCCACCAAGGAGACCTGATGGTACAATAGGTAAGCACATGACTGCCAACAAAAAAGGCAGACAGTTAAAACCTACGGTCTGCTCCATGGGAGAAATGACCTGGGGATCTACACACCTAGAAAGATGACAGCATTGGAAACAATGTGGGCGTGTTCTACTCTATTTAGAGGGTGATAATGCACCAGAATCTACTGATCAGCAGTGTGTGTGTGTGTGTGTGTGTGTGTGTGTGTGTGTTTACTCATACACTTCTCTGAGCAGGTGTACCAAACCAGCTCCAGGTCAGGAAGTAGAAATTCTGCCCTCCGTCAACAGATTGCCACATGTGCAAAGTCTCTTCTCTTGGCTCTCTCATTCCTGTGGTCTCAGTTTCTGTATTAGTAATTCACATGTGCATAGGATTGGTCCTTGTCTCAGGATGCCACAAGGATTAGTTCTTCAGAAAAGTCTCCGTGATTTATAATCAATGTGACATTGTCCAGGAAGCAGTGGATAGAATCAATGGTGTGAAAAATGATTAAGTCACCTGATTTTCAGTCTCCATTTCTGCCACCAGGTGAGAAAAGCTAAGGGTTTGGGTGTTGTCACTCATGGGCTATGGCAGCGTTTCTCAACCTGTGGGTCACGACCCCTTTGGGGGTTGAATGGCTCTTTCACAGGGATGACCTGATTCATAACAGTGGCAAAATTGCAGTTACAATCCAGTAATGAAAATAATTTCATGGTGGGGGGCTGGTGGTGTCACCATAACATCAGGAACTGTATTAAAGGGTCGTGGCATTAGGAAGGTTGAAAACCACTGGCTTAGACATAGTACATATCCATATCCATATCCATGGAGTTTACAGTATAGCACAAGCAGCTAACATCGAGCAATAGTCATCACAATAGCAAATGTGCTGAGTTCTACTAAGTTCAAGGTGCTAGAGAGTGCGTCCTGAGAGATTTCAGCCCCTGAAGGTTCAGGGAAAGCGTCCCTGAGAAAGTTGCTGAGACAGGCTGCCATCTGCTTCCAAGAATGCAAACCAAACTCACTGCCACGGAGTCATCGTGTACTGTTGTGTTCACGTCTCCGTTCTTGCACTTCGGACAAGTTCATGTCCCACGTGTCACATGGATCCCTGTATTAAAATGAGCATGATGTGCACTTCTCAGGGTTGTGAGCAGTGGGAGACAAGACAGGTAATGCACCTTTCACTGATCAGTTGCCTGTGAGCGATTGTGACTCATGCTGAGCCCACGTGTGTCAGAAGGGAGCTGGGCTCCTCTGGGTCTTCACAGACAGGCTTTTCATAACTTCAAGTAGATCACTAAGCCTTTTATTCCGGAGGGGGGGCCTTGAACCTCCAGTTTTTCACTGAGCAGTCCCATATACTAATTATTGGCAAAAGCACTAACATATATTACTCTTGATCTATAAACAGTTTCAAAAACATTCATGGAAACCTGGAGTTAAAAGACAACGGTATCTGTGCCACAAAATGTTGGCAGCCCCTTTTGGTACATCAAGATATGCTTCAAACCAAACCCAGAGTGATTGAGCCATTTTTGAGGTACAACATCCTTTAGGAAGGGGAAGGCCCCCAGGGAGATGCACTGACAGCAGTGGGCTGCAACCATGGGGACGATTGTGTCAAGGATAGGAACGGTGGTGGGGAGGGTGCAGGGCCAGGCAGTGTGGAGCATAGGGTGGCGATGGATCAGAGCTGCCTCCATGGCCCCTCACAACAACAAGGTTTCCAAGGCTACCAAATCTTCAGGGAAGCAGACTGCCTGGGTTATCTCCTGTGGCTAGGCTGGAGGGTTCAACCTGACCTTTTAGTTATCAGCCCCATGGGAAACACTGCGCCCAGAGGAAAACCAAAACCAGACTCATTGTCACCGAGCCCCTTCTGACTCTCCGCGAACCCAGAGGACAGAGGAGAGAAGGGCTGCCCTTGTGGGTTTCTGAGGCTGTAAAGAAATCTTTGGGGTTCTCAAACTTCTGACTTTGGGGTCAGCAACTCAACCCACAATCCACCCTGCCACCCACCAGGAGCCCTTCCAGGAGGAGATGCAAAAGACAAATAGACATTGGGGATGGTTGGCAAAGGCTGGGAGGTCAAGCAGCAGTCACAACCATACACTGCGGGGGCTTACTTACTGTCTGGATCACAAATGTCGGAATACTCTATGCTTTGAGGCTCTACTGCAAACTGGGTTTATGAAAGCTCTGTAAGGGACTTTCGGTGACTGGATCGCTTTCTAGCTGTTAGCCAGTGCAGACAACAGCAAAATGCCTGGAACACAACTCGTTGACCACCAGAGTTAGGGTCAAACAGGTTTGGGTGGGAGAAGCAGGGAGGGAAGGGGAAAATGAAGAGCCAATGCCAAGCGCTTAAATAGAAAGCAAACGTTTGGGGAATGAGGAGGGCAACAGATGTGCAAATGTGTTTGACATACAACGGATGGATGTATGGATTGTGATAAGAGTATTATGAGTCCGCGATGAAATGATTTTTTTAAAGTTCATGTTTTTAAACCAGAAGGGAAGGCAAAGAAGGGGACTCGCTGAGGGTCAGAAGAGGGGTGCCACCTGGAGGGGGCTGGCAGAGGGGAACACCGGTGTCCCCTCCAGTGCACCCTGCGTCTGATCGCGAAGGGCATGGTGCATCCGGAAGGGGAACCGGCGATCCCCGCCCCGCGCGCCTGCCCCGGCGCTCCCTCCCAGCCATCCCGGCGGGACCCGCGACCTTCTGCAGGGTGTGGGTGCTTTCGTAAGTGGACGCCGGCCAGCGGGGAGAAAGCAGGCGAGCGAGGAAGTGGGAGTCACCGCCGGGAGAGGGCGGGCCGCGAGGAGAGGGGGCGGGGCGGGGGCGGGAGGAAGTACTCGAGGTCCGGCTGGTGGCGGCGGCCACTCGCCGTGGGGCAGCCAGGTGAGCAGGATGCTGTCGCGCTGCGAGCCCGGGCTGCTGCTGCCGCTGCTGCTCCTGGCGCCGCTCGCACCCCGCTGCCTGGGCGCCCCGGCGGCCGCGGAGGACGCCCTCGAGCTGGACTTCTCCACCCAGTGGCCGCGGCACCTGCTGAGCCCCGCCTTCCTGTCCTTCACCATCGACGCCAGCCTGGCCACCGACCCGCGGTTCCTCACCTTCCTGGGGTAAGCGCCCACCTGGGTCCGGAGTCCGCGGTCCCTGTCCGCTCGCCAGGGCTCTCCGGCAAGCCACCGTCCGCCCCTCGGGGCTGAAATAAATAACTTTACGCACGTCCCGGACATCCCCCGCCAATCAATCAAAATCAGCCTCCTCTCTCCTCTCCTCTCCCCTCCCTTCCCCTCCCCTCCCCTCCCCTCCTCTCTCAGCAAGAAATGACTGAACACTTACCCAGCGCTGGGCGTGAAGGACACGTCTCCCCCCCCTCCCCCCTCCACCGAGCGCACC
>PVJH01007906.1:0-47220 GCA_004026705.1 Nesogale talazaci | reverse complement strand
AGCCCGCAGCTATTGGAGGAGATTTTTGCCGGAGACTATTGCAGTAGTGGCTTTTATGTTAAAAAGATAGTCTTTCAAATATGCTGAGGAGGGAAAATTCGGTGCCTGTTACAGGACCTGGGACGGAGGGTGGGGGGGTGGGGGGTGGGGACTATGGGGGCAGGTCTCAGGGGCGCCTCCAGAGGCAGTCTCATCTCAGCCAGCCCAGACTGGTTGAACCTCTTGCCAACACCTCTCTTGCCCTTCTCTCATTTCGTTCCCCTGGCGACGTGCTGGGGCGTCCTCTCCTTTGGCTCCTTGGATTTCTCAACTTTGCCAAAGCGGACTGAACTGGTTCACACAGGTAACTCCCAGCCTCAATTCCTTCCTGGGTAGAAGGCAACCGCTAAAACTCCCTCCAACACAATTGCTCCGGGACTAGGAAGTACCTCGCCGGGCGCTGGGCAGAGCCCATCTTCACGTTTAAACTTTCACTCGAAGCTCTTGGGGTATCTCTGGGCTATGATGAGAATTTACTGACAGGACACCATCTCTGTGCCTTGTGGCCTTGGCGGGCACATTCTTGATGGAGAGGAGCCCAGGAGTACAATCCTTCACGTGGGTGGCAAGCGGAGGCCAGACGGTAATAAGCAGAACGCTCAGGGAATTGCTCAAGAGAAGTGCTGGACGGAGCTGAGGACTGCTAGCTTAGCTTAGTGGTGGAGGACTTGGAGGACTGCTAGGCGTGGGAGTGGGGATGGGGTGGAGTAGCTATGGGAGTGGTACGGAAGGGGGGTGGAGTGGGAGTGAGAGAGGGAAGGGGGAAGAAAAGGTGGGCTTTAGGTACACATCGGGGTTCAGTAATGCCCCGTTTCTGAAAGGTGGGAGCCCCTCTTCTGCTTTAAAGTTCCTTGCCATGGAGTCAACATGGCAGTAATCCAGCAGGGAGGGTAGAACTGCCCCAGTGAGTTTGTGAGGCTCTTTAAAGGAGCCGCTGGCTGTTTTGTTAATTTGTGGTTAACAGCCCAACTGGGCACCTTGCAGCCCCCTCCACTCTGAGAAAGGCCATTTAGGGATTCCTTTCTGGAGAAATATGAATGTGGCACTCAGGGTCCAGGGCTATCGCTCATCGACTGACTAGCACTCCGGACTACACACACAAACACACACACCCCTCCGCAGTTTAATTTGCTCTTCCTAATCCCACCTCTTAATCTCTGGAAGCACTTCCTGTCTTGTTTCCATAATCCCCTCTTAATGTCTTAAAGACTGGAGGATAATGAAGAATCCAAAGAGGAGAGCAACTAGATTCTCTGGTCCACAGACACCAAAGAAACAGACGCCAGATGACTGTCTAGTCCTTTCTGGTTCCTAGTCAAGAGGGTTCCTGAGATTGGAAATCCTGAGGGAAGTTTGGCCTGGGGCTCGTTGCCCAACCCACAGCGCCACCTGGGCTCTTGGAGAAGTAGTGACGAGTTGGGCTGCGAGCCTCATGGTGTGCAGTTTGAATCCACTCTTCAGGAGGAAGACTTTCCACTCCCATCCCTTGCTGCAGGCTTGGAAACCCATAGCGGGGTGGCCATGAGTCACTATCAACTCGATGGCAGCGAATTTGGTTGTGGAGGCTGACAGTAGATCCTGCAGAGGTCCCTGCTCCCCAGTCCCAAACCCAGGAGCATCCCAACGCACTTCCACATGTTCCCTTGACACTTGAAGGCCAGCAGCTCCGAGAACTGAGGAGCTTCCTGGCCTCATCTCAGATGAAGCTTCCACAGTCTGTTCCGAGCCCCCATCTCCCCAGTGTGGTTAACCTTGTGCCCAGAGGAGGAGACACCAGATTTAACTTCCATCTGAGAAGAGAGTATCTGCCCACAGTTGCAAGAACTAGACAGGTGCTATTTTTCCTTAGAGTCTCTCAGAGGTGGAGATATTTGAGCGATTCTTTTAGATGTGAGGGTGGTAAGAACTGAAATAATTAGAGAGGAGAAGACAGTGAAATCTGATGGCACTTTTCAAATCCCTGTCATATGCAAGATCCTGGAGTAAACACTGCATAGGTATTCGTTCACTTGATCTTTGCCACCCAGCTAGGAAGGGAGCACCGTCATTAACCCCATGTTAACGATGTAGAATCGAGGCTCAGGAAAACTAAATGACTTGCTCGTGGTCCTCCAGCCAATAAACGCAGGGCCCAGAGTTTGAAGCTGGACAGTCTGATGCCAGAGACAACAGTACACAGAAAGAAAGCAAAGCAAGTTATCTACTTATCAATTATTACTGCAGAACAGAGCTTTAAAATATCTTCATGTACCTATCCCAACATTAGCCAATTCAACATTTAATGTATATAATTGTCAAAGAACACAGCATAGGGTCTGGTAGAAAATTTAGAGGATAATCTAATGAAAAAAGCACTGACAAGAGGAAATCCCGGCTTAACCCTCGAAGCCACTTCAAAGGAGGCCTCTGGGGATATAATCAGATGGCATGATTCTGCCTTGTACATAGCGAACAGGTTTGGTCACATTTGCAACTACAAAACAAAGTAAGGCTGAGCCCTGGTGGCGTAGTGGTTGAGTGCGGGACTGCGGCCCACAGGGTTGGCGATTTAATTCCAGCAGCAACTCTCCAGGAGCAAGGCTGGGCTTCCAAAAAACAAAACAAAACAAAGTACACACAGCTTTTTACAGCCATGATGGGAAAACGGAAGACTGGAAAAAAAGTTCCTTTTCAACTTGCCCGCCTCCCAGAGGTAACTAATCCACAAACTAATCAAAGCACTCCCTAAAACTATCAGCAGAGAACCAAAGAGATGTTGGGAAACTACACAGCAGAGTTGCCCAACAGAAACAATATGTGTACTCCATATGTGAGTCACATAGGTGGTTTTACATTTTCTAATACCCAGAGTTTAAAAAACACAGGGAAACAAGAACTTAGTTTTAATACTCTAGTCTAATATATAGTGCAGTGGGTTATACTACTGCAAGGTAAGTCATTTGAAACCACCAGCTGCTCTTTGAAATAAAGACGAGGCTTTCTACTCCCATAAAGAGTTACCGTTCTGGAGACCCAGATGAGGGTTTTGGAAACCACGTTGCTTTTCTCTGTCCTAAAGAGTCACTATGCGTCAGAAGTGATAGCAGTGAGTTTTTTGGTTTTCATTTTTACAAACTATCACCATATCATTGCAATGTATGATCAATTATTAAAAAAAATATTTATGATACAGCAGGAAACTACACCCCACCCCCAGCCCCAAATCTTTGAAGTCTAGTGTGTTTTATACTTAGGTGGTTCTAACTCAGAATAAAACCATGCCTGGTCCTCTGCCACCCTCGTAATCGTCATGCTTAAGCTCCTTGTGGCAGCCACTGGGTCACTTCGTCTCCTGAAGGGCCTTCCTTGTTTTCACTGACCCTCTACTTCATCACGCATGTTGCCCTTCTCCAGGGACTGGTCCCTCCTGGTAACACATCCTAAAAGCACATGAGATACCGTCTCACCACCCTCGAGTTTTAGGAGTGTTCTGGCTGTACTTCTCCCAAGACAGCTTGGCTTGTCCTTCTGGCAACCCGCAGTATATTCATTCATTTCTTCACCAACACCAGGATTCCAGTGCATCTGTTCCTATGCAGTCTTTCTGATTCATTGTCCTTCTTTCACAAGCATATGAGGGGGTTGAAAAGACCATGCTCCTTAACCCTCCGAGTGACATCTTTCTGTGTAAATACATTCAAGAGGTCTTGCGCAGCAGATTCACCCCGTGCGTGATAAGTCATCTGATTCCTTGACTGCTGTTTCTGTTCAGACTAGTCACCTTTCAAGGACTCAGTAGCCTCATGCGGCCAGCGGCTGCCCTATGGGACAGTGCCACTCTAGAGCTCAGTGAAGACGCAGCGTATTTGAGAACCTGAGTCGGGGGGAGGGAACCCAATGATGACAGAGCAAAGGTCGTATTGAACAGCAGGATCCGATAGCAATGCCCTTGTGCTTGCTCTTCAAACAGGGTACAGCTTGTTCGTCAGCAAAATTCATCCCTTTTGCCAATTTAGGAACTATTAATAACATCTTGGGAGTTCTGCATCTTCATTGACAAAGTTGCTTTTGATTGGGTAGGCGGAGATTACCCATGTTAAAAGCACATTCTCATGGCCAATGTTGAAACCAAAACCACGCTCACTGCCCTTGAGTGGGAGGCAGCTCATGGTGATCCTGTAGACAGAGGAAAACTATCCAAGTGGCTGTCCAAGACTGTAATTCATGTCTCTTCCATGAGTGAGTGGTGGTGATTTCGAACTGCTGGCCTTGGGGATAGCAGCCCAATGCATAACCAACTATGCCCAAGAGCCTCTGTGGAAAGAACCACATGTCCTTCATGGGCCTGTTCTAACACAAATAACCACAGCGAAAGAAAAATGAACTGAGAACAATCCTTGGCCAAATACATTTTTTTAAACTCCTCTTCCCACTCCCACCAAGTGTCCCCCTCCCTCCCAGCCTGAAGCTCCCATTCCCTTCCTTCCCAGTTCTTCCACTAGGGCCCCTGGAGTGCTTGAGGTGGCAAGCCCACCCTCCTCCCACCGTATTCTCTCCGCCTGCTTTCTTGTTGGCACAGTGGGCTACATATCAGACTGCTAATCACAAGGTCAACAGTTCGAACCCACCAACTGCAATATGGGAGAATGATGAGGTGTTCTATTTTCATAAAGATTTACAGACCCAGAAACCTTATGCGCGTGCTCAAGAGAAATTTAGCTTTTTTTTTTTTCTGTTTTTCAAACCCATTTTATTGGGACTTAATACAGATGTCATACCATTCCATCATCCAATCACATCAAGCAGTATTTTTTCCCCAAAAACACTAAGGGCGTGTGACAAAACAACAAAGGAAACAGAGCAACAAAGTACCCAAGGAATACCCAAAACAGATTTGGGCACCAGGGTGTGGCACCCCATCAGACTCAACCAGAAAACACTCCTAAAGGTCAACAAACAGATCTTTAATTATAGACTTTTCTTTCTTTTTCTCATTGCTTGTTGTTGTTGTTATTGTTTTCTTTGTTGCTTTGTTTTGCTCTGGCTTGCTTTTCGTGCATATTATTATCCCTGCAGGTCTATCTAGATAAGATAGGTGGGATAAACAATCTGGAGGAGGAAACAACAGGACCCAAGGTTCCAGGGGGACATGAGAGAGCGGGTGGGGAGGGGAGGGGAAAGAAGTGAGTTTTAGCTTCTCCAGAGACAAGGGAACAGCAAGTGATCTAGAATCAGTAGCGAGGAGGGTGTAGGAGGCCTGGTAGGGCTTGATCAAGAGCAATGTAACCGAGAGGAAATACATGATAGTGGGACAAGAGGAAAGTAAAAGGAAATAAAGGAAGGAACTAGGAGGCAAAAGGGCATTTATAGAGGTCTAAATACAGGCATGTACATCTGTAAATATATATATATATATATATATATATATATATATATATATGATGGGGAAATAGATCTATGTGCATATATTTATGTTTATCATTAAGGTAGCTGTTGGACATTGGGCCTCTACTCAAGGACTCCCACAATGCAAAAACACTTTGTTCTATTAAACTGACATTCCATTCGTGACGCTCACCTTCCTGACACAATCACTGAAGACAAAGCAGGTGCATTAGCAAATTTAGTGAAGAAAGCTGATGGTGCTCAGCTGTCAAAAGATATAGCATCTGGGGTCTTAAAGGCTTGAAGGTAAACACATGGCCATCTAGCCAAAGAGGCACATCAGCCTGTGTGATCACAAGGTGTCAATGGGATCAGATATCAGCATCAAAGAAGAAAAGGTCATATCACTATGAATGAGGGGAAGTGTGGAGTGGAGACCCAAAGCCCATCTGTAGGCAGCTGGTCATCCTTTTACAGAAAGGTTGTGGGGAGGAGATGAGCCAGTCATGGTGCAGTGTAGCCGTGATGAAACATACAACTTTCCTCTAGTTCTTCATTGCTTATTCCACCCCACTATCCTGATTCCAATTCTATGTTATAATTCTGGCTAGATCAGAGGATGTACCCTGAAACAGTCAGAAACTGGAAACACAGGGAATCCAGGATAGATGAACCCCTCAGGATGAGTGGTGAGAGTGGTGATATCAGGAGGGTGGAGGAAAGGTGGGGTAGAAAGGGGGAGCTAATCACAAGGATCTACATATAGCCCCCTCCCCAAGGGACAGACAACAGAAAAGTGAGTGAAGGGGGACACAGGACAGTGTAAGACATGGAAAAACAATAATTTATAAATTTTCAAACGTTTGTGAGGAAGGGAGGGTGGGGAAGGGAGGGGAAAAATCGAGGAGCTGATGCTAAGGACTCAAATACAAAGAAAATGTTTTGAAAATGATGATGGCGACAAATGTACAAATATGCTTGACCCAATGGATGGATTGAGATAAGAGTTGTACAATCCCCTAATAAAATGATTTATTTAAAAAGTCATCTTATTGGAACTCTTACAGCTCTTATAAAATTTCTCATATCAATTGTATTGAGCATGTTTGTATACATGTCGCCATCTTCATTTTCTTTCTAGTTGAGCCCTTGGTATCACCTCCTCTACATCAAGCAGTATTGTATAATTGCTACTAAATCAACTTCAAAACATTCTTTTCTTTCCTGATCATCAGTTTCCTTTTACCCCTTCTCCCACTACACCCTCTAGAAACCCTATTCTACTTGCTCTCTATAGAGATCCCGCAATCCTGGGTTTCATACCTTGAGAAACAGAAAAACCTATAACAGAAATTCAAGAGCATGGCCCCCAATGACATAAGACATCTGAGATAAACCCTACTATGAACAAAGAGACAACAGTACAGAAAATGTTGAAGGCCAGATCAAGCCTAAGCTGCATCAACGAGGGGATCAACTGACAAGGCGTTCACTGCTCTAGACAGGTTTCTCATCTTGGGCTCCTAGAGTCACCCCTCCAAAGCACTCGATTTAGTAACTACTTTCTGTCTCTAATAGGGACACAGGGAGATCCTCTATAGATCCCACAGATGTGTCTTGACCCGCCACTGTCATCCATAGAGATGTGGCTTTTTTTCTTAGGAAGTTTTCCCCTTGATTCCTTTTGAATAAAACCTGCACATTCTTCCAGACTCCATCCCATCCTCGCTTCCCAGAGCAACTTCCAGTTGATTGTCCCCTGCTTCAAACCCTAGCTTGTTGTTCAAACTCCTTTCATCTGTGTGAACCTGACCACCAAACTCACTGCTATCAAGTCGATTCCAAAGCATAGTGGCCCTCTAGGGCAGGGTGGAACTACGTCTGTGGGTTTCTGCGGCTGTAACTCTTTACGGGAGTAGCAAGTCCCATCTCTCTTTTTGTTTTTTTGTTTGTTTGTTTTGGGGACATCATTGCCCTCTGGTGGTCATGGGAGCTACCCAGCCTTGCTCCTGGAGAGCTGCTGCTGGATCTGAACCACCAAACCAGTGGGCCGCAGTCCCGCACACAACCACTATGCCACCGGAGCTCAGCCCCCAAGTCCCATCTTTCACGCATCAGCTGTGTTACCTTGGGCAAACACGTGAGCCTCCCTTTGCTTCAGGTTTCTCATCTGTTAAGTGAAGATGATGACACCTGTCTTGGGGGGAATACCAGAAACAACATATGAAAAGCACAGACAGCATCCCAGCAGCATTCCATCCGGATTGCTAGGACTTCACTGCAGGGCTCTCGGGCTCTCACTCTACACGCCTGCTCGGGGTCCTCTGGTCCTGTTGTTTGCAGTTCTTATTGATTGAAGACTAGCACTGAACTCACGGTTACCTCTCTACTCCGAGACCCATCATCATTCTAGAGGACTTCGAGCTCACTTGCATCAACAGGTTTTAACCTTTACTTTTGTTGTTGATGATCCATCACTCCATTGAACCAGAACCAGCGTGTAAGATGGATGCATCTCTTCACAACCCCACATTTAGTGACATCACAGCTGGTATCTTGAAATCAGCCTCAGTGGGGATATTTACACCATGCAAATTGGCACACACACACACACACACACACATCCCAGGGCACTTCTTTTCTGAGAGTGATCTTATCAGCACACATGGCTTCCCTCCATCTGGACCACCTAATGCTATATCATACCTTGGTTCTTGTCACCACGGAGAATTTTTCAATAGATGCAATCTTACATTCAGATGCCACCTTCATCCCCCACCCCCAATTCTTGGACCACAACTCCTCATCCACCCAGCTCTTTTTCTCCAAGCTTCTTATGTCATTGTGTTTTAAAGGATCTTTCCTGAACATCCCACAGGCTTCCTTTTCGGTACCTGACCTGCTCTTCTGGATTTATCACATGAGCTTCTTGTTATAGTCCCAAATTCCTGCCTGATCATTCTTCCTGCTGAAATCCTCAGCCTGCTGCATTGCTCTGATGATCATATCCTTCTTTGATGATGCCATAAAGTCTCTTATTTAATCATACCTTGCAAGGCAGCTCAGTAAAACGATATATATGTTATGTGTTTGCTGCCATTTCCAATCTTATTAGTCAGCATGTGCCAGACTCTCAGAAACTGATGTCACACAATACATTCTTGGATCCAGACTTACTTACTTAGCCCTTGGTGCTACCCCTTCACTCTTAATCCCCTACCACTCTCAGTCTCCACTTGGTCGTCCTTCTAGCCCATCGCAAACCCCGTCACTCAACTCTGCTGTGCAGGGAAATGAAGACCCCGGAGAGGAACTTCCCCTTCTCCCTGCTGTCTGCTCTGCAGACATGCCATGCCTTTATCCACCTTCCTTCTCCTCTCCGCTCAGGCTAGTCCTACCAGCTTTGCTCTGGGACCCATCCCTCCTGCCTCCTAAACACTTTACCCAATCAATATTCTCTTCTCTCACCTATACCTTCCATGTTTTCCTTCTTACTGACTCCTGCCTCCCAGCCGGGAAACACCCTCAAGTCTCTCCCATCTCCCACGCCTCCCTGCACACCTGCTTCTGCAGTATCTGCCCTATTTCTTTCCTTCTTAAAGTCTGCCTTATCAGTACTCTTCCTAGGATCCCTAGTGATGCTGCAGTGAGGGTTGGGCTGCTAACCACAGGATTGGAGGTTCAAAACCACCAGCCGCTCTGAGGAAGAAGGATGAGGCCATGGGAACCCTACACAGACTCACTATGAGTCAGAATCAGCTCGCTGGCAGAGGGTCTGTTTATCATCCATTGCTGCTTTATGCCGCACACAGAGTGTCAGCATCCTGGTGTCAATAGACGAAGTCTCTTTGACCGATTTGGATGCCAGATCCAAACGCACACTCATTTGACTCGATGGCAGCATTTCAGGGAGGGTCACTTGAGACACTTTTCATCCCTTCAGGGTGGGGTCAGCTCCATATCCTGGGGTTTCTCCGATCCCTCTGTTGCACCTCAATCTGTTTTTCTGGCTAGGCTTAAACATTAATGCCTCTTCAAATTCTGACTTGGGTGTTCCTTGCCCTCCAGACCGTGTCTCAAAAGGTCTTTGTCATCTCCGTGACTTCGTAATGACTCATGGGGTGCCAGTTCTGGCGAATGTGAAACCATAAACTCTCTGGGACTTGTGGTGGCTGTTGATTTCTGTGGGGTAAAGAGTTCCACCGGGGCCTTCTTAAAACTGCTCATATTTTAATATCTGGCTCAGAACATTTCTCAACAGTTAGCATAGCCGCTATGTTCCAACACACCTGCTTTCCTGCTAGAGACAATAACTTTTTTTTTTTTTGCCCAAAAAGTAAAATAAAAATAGCCGGCAGACATTTCCACCTCACAACAAACTGTTCCACAAATGAAGTGTCTGCAGCTGTTTTTATCTGTCGTTGTTACCGGGTTGCTGTGTTGGTACTTTTCCCCTCCCCCTTTTCTTTTTCCCTGAGACAAAAAGCTACTTGGAATCAAATCTGTCTTTATGACATGTGCTACATCTGTTGTTTTTGTTCGTTTCCCTCCGAGGGCATCAATGTTGTATTCTCATAGCAAGAGAAAGCACCCCTGTCAAGGAGCCCAACACAAAGATCCTTAATAGCATTACTTTCAAACATGTGATTTCCTTTTCGTTGGCAGCAGCCAGAGCATTGGGTTTTCAGTTTGTTCAATGAGCAGTCTCTGTCTGACCCCTCTTGCCCTTTTATCAGAATGGACCCATTGGTTCCTTCAGCTAGCAAATAATTATTGGGCACTCTCTGTGTGCCAGGGAGCCCTGGTCGTGTTGGGGGGCAGGGTCAGCAGTCCCAAACCACCAGCTGCTCTGTGGGAGAAAGGCGGGGCTTTCTACTCCCATGAAAGAGTCACAGTCTTAGAAACCCACAAAAGTAATTCTGCCCTGCCCTAGAGGGTCACTATGAGTCCTCGTGGAGTTGATGGCAGTGAGTTTCAGTTGGCTCTGTGTTGGGCAGTTATTTAGATGCTGGGAGAATCTGGTGAATGAGATTGAGAAGGTCCCAGACCTGGAGCAGGGCTCCTGCTGTCATTGTTGTTCTGTGTCATTGGGTCAGCCCCAACCCATAGCGACCCTGTGAGCAATGGAACAAAGCCCTGCACACTCCTGCGCCGTTCTCATAACCATTCCTATGCCTGAGCCTGTTGGCACAGTCACGAGGCCAATCTGTCTCCTCAAGGGCCTTCCTCTTTTTCTATGCCCTCCCTTTTTACTAAACATGATGTCCTTCTCCAGGCATTGGTCTCTCCTGACAGTAAGTCTCCTGACAAAACAAAGTCTTGTCATCTTTGCCTCTAAGGAGCACGCTGGCCTTCCAATGCATATTTGATCTTTTTGCAATCCTGAGTACTTGGAATAGTCTTCTCCAGCACCACAATTCAAATGCATCAATTCTTCTTTGGTCTTCCTTATTCAGTGTCTAACTTTCACATGCATACAATACAATGGAGAATACCATGGCTTGGGTCAAGCATCCGTTAGTTCTGAAAGGAAACATCCTTGCTCTTCCATATTCTAAAGAAGTTTGTGCAGCAGATTGACCTAATGCAACTCATCTTTTGATCTCTGGACTGCTGCTTTCATGAGCATTGATTATGGAGCCCAGCAAGGCAAAATCCTTGACAACTTCAATCTTCTCTCCATTTATCATGCTGTTAACCTACTGGTCTAGTTGTGAGGATTTAAGTTTTCTTTACATCCATACTGAAGGCTCCAAACCTTGATCTTCATCACCAAGTGCTTTAATTCCTGCTCACGTTCAATAAGCAAGGTTATGTCCTCTGCATACTGCAGGTTGTTAATAAGCCTTCCTCCAATCCTGATGCCACATTCTTCTACAGATAAACCAGCTTCTCGAATGATTTGCTCAGCATACGGATGGGACAAGCATGGTGAGAGGATACAGCCCCAACACAAAACTGTCCTGATTTTTAAATCAGGCAGCATTCCCTTGTTCTGTTTGCACAGTTGCCTCTTGATCCATGTACAAGTTCTGCATGAGCTCAATGAAGTGTTCTGGAAATTCCCATACGTCTCAAGGTTATCCAGTTTGCTATAACCCACACTGTGCCCTTGCTTAATCAACGAAACACAAGCAAACATCTCTCTGGTGTTCTCAGCTTTGAGCCAAGATCCATTTGACATCTAACATGTGTTCTCTTTCCTCTTCTGAATCTAGCCTGAACTTCTGGCAGCTGCTTGTCAGTGTACTGTTGCAACTGTTGGCTGATCTTCAGCAAAATTTTACTTGGGTGCAATATCAATGTTAGCGTTGTCGAGTTTGAGCATTCTGTTGGAATGGACACAGATAGGGATCAGTTCACCATGTAACTATTGTCCAAATTTCCTGACACAGATGAATGAATGCTTCCAGTATTTCCAGTGCTTCCAGTGCAGGGATAAAGAAGGGGAAAGGCAATAAACCACAGAAAGAAACAAGAAGCTAGTTTCAGAGATGGGGAAACACTCGTGGTCTGATGTAGGGTGATTTCTAGACTTTGTGCTCCACGACTCACCTAACAGTTGACAGTTCAAACCCACCTAGTAGCACCAGAGGGGAAAGACCTGATGATCTGCTTCCTTAAAGAATAAACCAAAGGAGCCCTGGTGGCATAGGGATTGCAAGTTGGGCTGCATCCACAAAAATAAACGTGACCAAACTCACTGGTGTTGACTCATAACGACCTCGTAGGACAGGCCAGCGTGATCCCTGGGAGTCCCATCTTTCTCCCTCAGAGAAGCGGGTCGTTTTGAACTGCTAACTGTGTCGTTCGAATCCCAATGCATTAACCACTACACCACCAGGGCTCCTTTCCCATAAAGAATTCCCCATCAAAATCTTACGGAGCAGGTCTCCGTCACCCGTGGAATTGACTTGACAGGAATGAGGTTGCATGCATGTTTGTGTGTTTGGTAGGGGGGAGGTGTGTGTGATGGAGGGCCCAAGAGTGACAGAAACCATGAAAGTGCTCAGCTGTCAAAGGAAAGATTAGAGGTCCAGTCAGAAGCACCTCAGAAGAACCGGTCGTGTGTTCTATTTCTGAACAATCAGCCATTGAAAATCCTATGAAGTACAATTTCCCCCTGAGCCACATGGCCTCACCATGAGTCAGGCTCCACTCAGGAGCATCCAGCTAGTGTGATGGAGTGTGCTCCAAGGTGACACAACCGGTACCTACCCTGGGGACCAAGCTCTGGGAGCAGGGGCATCTCACCCCGGCACACCTGTGAAGTCGCAGCTCCTTTATCCCAGTGGCTTCCTTTCCCTCTACCTCCCAGAGAGCACCACTCTCTGACTCAGCCTCAGTTGCTTGCTGATACTGGCATCACACATCGAATCGAACTTCCTCTGTCTTCAGATACAATCAAAAGGCACATACCAGAATCAGTGCCTGGCCAAAGACAGTGGATCAAAGTCACTGTGTGTGATGATGTCTGAAGAAATTTCTGACATCATTTTTAGGGCTGCTTCACAGGACTGATGCATTAGAGGTTCCTGCCCTGAGGACATTCATATCTATATCCTACCACCAGCAAGTCGAATATTCTGTTCCAGATCCCAGTGGCCCCATGGAAAGACCTCTTGTGATGTTCCGTCAGCATCTCAGATTCTATAAAAAGCTGAATGCATCTCCTCTCTCCTCTCTCCCTGCATTGGCATTGTCTAACACCCAGTCCTCAATTTCACACAGTCTTCAATGTTACCAATTTCTGATTCTGCTCTGAAGTAATCATTGCCTCTTCCCCTCAAACTCTCAACCGCAGACTCTGTGCCATGGAGCTGAGGTGGACTCATAACAACCTTTTAGGGCACGATAAAACTGCCTTGGGAGTTTCCATTACCGTGACTCTTGATGGGACTAGAAAACCGCAGTTAGCAGCCTTCCCGGTATCTGATTAATCACGGAACCTGTTATTTCTACCACTTAATATCGCTTGAATCCCACCAGTCCTGTCTGTCAACCCACACTGTCACTCTTCTATCTCAGACACCCCCCTCTCTGCCAACACTACCATCACTGCAGCTGTCCCACTTCTACCACTTCCAACCTCGGTCTTCTTTCTAATCAGTCCAAGACAATGCAGCCTGAGGCCCCTTTCTCAAATAGAAGTCTGATCAGGTCACACCACTGCTTTAGACCTTCTGTGGTTCCCCAGTGCCCTTTGAGTGCTTGGAAGGTAAGAATTCTATGATTGCATCACCAGCATCCCCTATCCTTTATGGTATAATGTGCTTACTATGGAAAAACTTTGAAAATACTTAAAAATAATAGACAAACACACACACACCTGCTCTTGTTCCCCCATCTTTTTCTCCGACATAGAACTTAGTGGTTACTAGCTGGGGCTGTGATCTGCAAGGTCAGCAGTGTGAAACCACCAGGCCGCTGCAGCAGAAAGACGGGGCTTTCTCTTCCCATCAAGAGTTTCAGTTTCTGAAATGTACAGGGATGGTTCTACCCTGTCCTATAGGCTCTCTATGACTTGGCATCAACTTGACAGCAGCGGATTTGGTTTACATGTACTCTTTTCATGGTTGATATCACATGAAGTAGAGAGTTGATTTTTACTTGTGCATATAGAAAACTGGAAATTACTTTCTTCTTCCTTACTAACTCCAGGTCAACATTTCTGTTTATTTTGGCTTCGAGGATCCACTGCCTGGGGTTCTTGATGTTGCGAGATGTTTCAGCCCAGATAGTTCCTTCCACACGGATCACATTTCTGAAGTCTCACTTTGTGGTCCATTTTCTGGTGCCAGAAATCAGAATGCTTTTAGGGGCTCATGGGCCTGCTTTGATTTCTTGTATCAATTTGAATAAAAGTAACTTTTAGGGGCTGAGCCCCAGTGGTTGTGTGCCCACTGGGATGGAGGTTCAATTCCAGCAGCAGCTCCACAGGAGCAAAGGCTGGGCTTCCTATTCCCACCACCAGAAGGCAGTGATGCCTAAAAAAAAAAAAAAGTAACTTTTAGGACTTAGAAACATTTTGGCCTACAATGTTAACCTGTTTGTCTATACCATTCATCATAAAATTCAATTGTACTAGTTTCTTAGGGGAGAAGTCCTGGTGGGGGAGTGGTTACGAGTTGGGCTGCAATCCTCAGGGTTTGCAGTTCGAAACCACCAGCAGATCCTCAGGGAAAAGATTGAGTTTCTACTCTCGTAGAACAGTTGCAGGCTCAGAACCCCACTGGGGCGTCGTTGTGCATCAGCACTGACTCAATGGCAGTGAGTTTGGAGTCTGGCAGTAAATTCTTAAGGAGAAAAGGAGGCAAAAGCACGCAGTGTCCAAGAAAGTCACCATGAAACCCTGCCTGGTGCCTTGAAAGGCTCTAGACTAGAGTTACAAACTAATCAGTCAAAAAGTGGCAAGGAGAAATCACTGAAGTATTTATTGCAGAAGACCTTTCCTTTGGTCAGTTACAATCTTTAAATCTTTACAAAGTCCTATCTTTAAAATGTTCTTTCTCTCATGAGCATAAACATGGACATCTTCTAAAATGTCCATATAAAATGATAATACAGACACCCGGTTCCTGTTGGGTCACTCAGGCCCATGAGAATTCCCAAGGCTGGCGTTGCAGAGGGAGAAACAGACTACACGTTTCTCTCACAGAGTAGATGGTGGCTTCCGATCCCCACCCTTTCTGTTGGCAGCCAAAGTGTTCACTACAGTACCACCAGGGACCCTGAATCTATGGTGACGCAGACATACATCTTTCACATTTTCCTTCATGGTCGGGTCTTTCATTTCCAAGCAATTGAAGTCTCACTTATCGCAATTATTCCATGGAGTTAATTTTTCTGTTGGAAATAGATCTGCATGTAAATGAATTGGTCGAACCATTCCAAGAATGACTGGTTTTACGTGGTTTGGACGCATTTCCAGGAACAAGAAGGACGCATGTGTGAGCCTGGAATGCATGTGTAAAATTTCAGAAAGGTGACAATTGTTTGCTTGCTTTGTTTTACTCTGTAATTACATACGTGTATCTGCATCTTTCTGAAGAAAGGGGCTATAAATCTAATTCCATGTTATAGTAGTTAGGACTATTGCACGTGTGTACAGTGCTCCTTTTGGGAACAGTTTGGCGTGGCAGGATGTATACTGAGAATTGCTTAGATCAGAGATGCCGATGAGAGTAAGAGGGGCTGTGAGTGAGGAAGGAAAGCATGTTCCTCAAGATGGCCTGAAGTGAAGAAACCTCACTTCCCGCCACGGAAAGCCCCCAAACTGTCCTGTGGTTGCCTTGTCCTTCTCCCCAATGTCACAGATGGATACCACTGTGACCGTCCCAATCTGGCACAATAAGCCCCATGGGGCTGCTTGCAGCCCAATGGGAAGACTTGGAACCAGCCTGCCCCTCAGATCCTGTCCCTGGCCACCTGGGAGTCCCTCCCCAACATCTCCAACCTATGCCTGAGGGATATGCCTTCAGGGCCAACTCTGGCTGACACTGCCTGGACAGCTGCAGATGAATCGGAGACTGATGTCCCGGTCAGGAGTGACTGGCATTCCTTGAGGCACACCTGGAAGCCCAGCCCTCTGGTTGTCATGCAGCACAAAGTCTGGGTGGGTCGGAGCAGAGGCTCCTGGTCCTGAGGAAGCCAGGCCTGCCAGCCCCAAGCCGCACCACAAAACCAGCCGCAGGAGGGGCTCAGCCACCTGCGCAGTCACGTGGCCAAGATTGTGGCCACTGGTGCAGGAAGTGCAAATTTCTCTTCTCCCTTACCTTGTTTTGGATCCTCATCCCCCTCCACAACTTCCTTTGTCATTTGTGACATCACTGAGGAGACGGAAGTAGAGGTCCCTGAGCTTCCCTCAAGCCCCCTAATTTGTTCTGCCAGGCCTGAATGTTGGAAGTCAGAAAACAAAGCCACCGGCAGCTCATCTGAAGAGGATGACTGCATCTCTCTGTCAAGACCAGCAGCTTTGCAGACATGGGGGATCTTGAAAGACTTTCACTGGATAAAACAGGGCTAAGATCTGAGCAAGAGGTGACTGAAAGAGGAAGATCAAGCTGTCCTCATCTTCGAGGCCCTGAAGGAAGAAGACATCACTAGGGAAGGACACTGACGCTCTGCAGGCTCGATCCCCTGCTCCTGGACGCCCTGCAGTAGCTGCCTTCCTCACCGCAGCGGTCTCTGCCTCTGTTAGAAATCTTCTGCAACAGCCTTGCCATCCAGCAGGAGTGTGGACTTAGAGAAAAGAGCTGGATGATGTTTCCCACTCTCCAAACCTTAGATGCTGTGGCCTGTGTTTTGAGCTAAGACATTCAGTACAGGTAACTGTGTAGGTTGGGGTGTCTCTGTTTAAAGTGTGAGATAGGCATTTGTGGTTTTATCCTTGCTCCTGTGTGAAAATAGGTCCCAAATGAATGACTGCCTTCATTATACTAGACCTCATAACCGGTCTTATAGACATTTTGCACCCAGCTGTCACTTGCTCTCAGCTGCTTCCTTACAGCAGAGCAGAACTGAGGCTGTGTACATGTCCACAGGGCACAGGAAAATCTTACGCTGCTCCATCATAAACCTATACCAATATCCAGCAGTCCCCTTACCCCCTTCCCTGTCATATACCTAGATGGAGGGGTCAGGCTGCAGGACCAGTTGAGACTTGGCTGCTGCTGGGCTGTTTTTTTCTTACACATATTTTGTAATACTGTACAATCAAGTCTACCCTCCAAGGCCCAGGGGTCTCATCAGCTCCACTGACTTCCTCTTCCACGGACTTTGTATAAGCCCAGTAGGAATGAAGAATGGAGAGGGAACAGAACCCTTCTAGGCCTTGACTGCTCCTTTGGACTGGGCCCCTTGTAGGCGGTTCTACCACACACCACTGCATGACTTTCACATCCTCAGGTCCCTTTCTCTGTGGGTGTTTGAGTTGAAGCCCTACCTGACATTAAAGGAAGAATCTGGAAAGATTTTAAAAAAGATGTTGATGATAGAACCGAATCTAATAATAAATAGCACTATATAATTAAACTTCAATTCAAAAGAATGGTCTTTCCTTTTCTTTCTTTCTTTTTTTTTTTTTTTTAGGATGATCTTTCTTGGCATCAGGTTCACTCCTGAGCAATTTGTAGAAATATACCACATATCCACTGTGCTTTCTAAAAGAAAAAAATGTTGCAGAATATGGCTACTCGTTGGTAACCATGAGGAGCCCTGATGTATGTAGTGCTTATGTGGTGGGCTGCCATCTGCAAGGTCGGCAGTTCAAAACCCCCAGCAGCAACTCGGGAGAAAGACTGGGCTTTCCACTCCTGTAAACAGTTACAGTGTAGGGAACCCAGAGGGGGTCACTATGTGTCTGCACTGACTTGATGCACTGAGTTTGGTTTGGAGCTGGCACCACTGTAAGGAAAGCTGTGGGATCTGCTTTTCATTTTAATTACTGTTTCTGCTGTAAATCTAAGGAATTGCTGTCCAAATAAGTGACTTTATTTATGTCTAAGGGTGCACTGGCAAATTAGAAAACAAAAATCTGCTCAATTTCATTTACATTAGTTCGTACCATGAAAGGTCCCAGAGCGTGGATCTGACACTCAGGACTTTTCAAGTGATCTAAGATGAAGGGTTTTTTTTTAATTAAATACCTTTATTAGGGGTTCTTACATCTCTTATCACAATCTCTTATCACAAAGATTCTTATTCATCTAGTGTGTCGAGCACATTTGCTGCCATTATCGTTTTCGAAACATTCTCTTCCCACTCGAGCCCCTGACATCAGCTTCTCTTTTCTTCCCCCTCATTCCTCCTCCCTCCCTCCCTCATGAACCCTTGATAAGTTATAGATTATTATTTTCTTTTTTATACCTTTTTCCCATTTATTAAGTATATTTTAAAATACTTTATAGGGGACTCATACTGTTCTTTTTTCCCCCTCTCTCTATTCCCAATAATATTGTTTCTTATCCTCTTTCTTTTCTTTTTTAAAAAATCATTTTATTAAGGGCTCGTATAACTCTTATCACAATCCATCCATCTATCCATTGTGTCAAGCACATCTGTACATTTTTTGCCCTCATTTGCTTTCTACTTGAGTCCTTGGATTTTTTTCCTTCTTCCTCCCTCTCCCTCATGAACCCTTGAAAATTTATACGTTATTATTATTTTGTCATGTCTTATACTGTCCAATGTCTCCCTCTACCCACTTTTCTGTTGTCAGTCCTCCAGAGAGGAAGTTATATGTAGATCCTTGTAAGCAGTACCCCCTTTCTACCCAGCCTTCCCTCCACCCTCCCGGTATAGCCACTCTCACCACTGGCCCTGAAGGGATCATCTGTCCTGGACTCCCTGTGTTTCCAGTTCCTATCTGTACCAATGTACATCCTCTGGTCTAGCCGAATTTGTAAGGTAGAATTGGGATCGTGATAGTGGGGGGAGGAAGCATTTAAGAACTATACTCACCTTCCCGACATGATCACTGAAGACAAAGCAGGTGCAATAAGCAAGTATGGTAAAGAAGGCTGATGGTTCCCAGCTCTCAAAAGATATTGCATCTGGAGTCTTGAAGGTTTGAAGATAAACAAGTGACCTTCTAGCTCAGAAGCAACGAAGCCCACATAGAAGAAGCACACCAACCTGTGTGATCACAAGGTGTTGAAGGGATCAGGTTTTAGGCATCAAGGAACAAAAAAATCATATCATTGTGAATGAGGGGGAGTGTGGAATGGGGACCCAAAGTCCATGTGCAGGCAATTGAACATCCTCTTATAGAAGGGTTGCGGGAAGGAAATGAGTCATTAGGGTGCAGTGTAGATTATTATTTTCATATCTTACGCCATCCTCCGTTCCCTCTCACCCACTTTTCTGTTATTTGCCCCCCTGAGAGGGAGTTATAGCTTGATCATTGTAGATTCTCCCTTTCTCCCCCCACTTCTTCTAATCCTACTGGTATCTCTACTCTCATTGTTGGCCCAGAGAGGTTTATCTATCCTGGATTCCCTGTGTTGCAGGCTCTTTTCTGTAACAATGTGCATGCTCTGGACTAATATGATTTGTAAGTTAGAATTGAAGTCATGATAGTCGGGGGAAGAAAGCACCAAAGAACTAGGGGAAAGTTGTGTGTTTCATCGGTGCCATACTGCACACTCTGACTGGCTCATTTCTTCCCTATTATCCCTCTGTAGAGGGATAGCCAATTGTCTACAGATGGGCATTGGATCTCCACTCCATGCCCATTCCCATTCACCCTGGGAATGACTTTGTTCTAGGTCTTAATGCTGCCTACCTGATCCCATTGACATCTAATGATCATACAGACTGGTGTGTTTCTTCCATGTGGGATTTGGTGCTTCTGAACTCGATTGCTGTTGCTTGTTTACCTTCAAGCCTTTAAGACCCAGACACTATATCTTTTGGTAGCCAGGCACCATTAGCTTTCTTCACCACATGTACTTATGCACGCATTTTGTCTTCAGCAATCATTTCAGGTAGGTGAGCATCACAAAATGCTGGATTGTTAGAGCAAAGTATTATTGTGTTTAGGGAGTGCTTGAGTTGAGGCCCAATGTCCCAGATGAAGTAATTAATTAGCTTCTCTGGAAATAAAAAAAGTTTGAAGATAATCTGTTTTTTGAAATGATACAGAATCTCCACTCAATTTTTATCTTCTGATTTCATTCTCTAGGAGTCCTATAAATAAGATAGGATATGAATTGAGCTGCTAACTGCAAAGGTTAGCAGTTCAAACCCACCAGCTGCTCTCTGGGAGAAAAATGAGACTTTCTATTCCATTAAAGAGTTACAGCTTCAAGCCTGAGCCCCGGTGGCATAGTGGTTGTGCGCGGGACTGCGACCCACTGGGTTGGAGGTTCAAATCCAGCAGCAAGGCTGGGCCTCCTACTCCCACCACCAGCAGGTAGTGATGCCAAAAAACAAAAAACGAACAAAAAAATGTGCTAAAAAACCTGGCTTATATCCGAGTACATATGGTATTTCTACAATGAGAAGTTAAAGAGTGTGAGTAAAAAAATAAATTAAAAAAAAAGAGTTACAGCTTCAAAAATCTCACAAGGGCAATTCTCCCCTGTCCTATAAGGTCACCGTCAGTTGGAATGAACTCAATGGCAATGTGTTTGAGTTTTAAAAATCTTATTCTCTCCATCGAGCATAAAGGGGTTCTTCTTCTTTTCCTTTTAATGAAATGGGGTCAGAAACTATCTTACTTGTCAGATGATAAACTCTTTCTAGAATTAAAGTTCCAAGTTGCCTGTAGATGCCTAGAAAATTAGCTGAGCTGTTAGAAAGAATCGGTTCAATTCCATGGAGAAGTTTCTTTCCTCGGCAAAATATTTTTCTTCAGTTTATCTCTTCTTCACACAGGTAGGTGAGCATTACACATTAGCTCTAGCGAGAGAATACGGAGTCCAAATGTATGAGTGGGCTGTCTTGGTGGAAAGTCATTTTAATGCTTGGTTTGTTATGTCCGTGACAGTTCTTCAAGGCTCCGCACTTTGGCCAGAGGCCTGGCTCCTGCATACCTGAGATTTGGTGGTACCCAAACAGACTTCCTAATATTCGACCCCAAGAAGGAACCGACCTCTGAAGAGAGAAGTTACTGGCAACATCAAGTCGACCCGGGTGAATTTTTATTCAAAATTAACTATATAATTATCCTGTGTCAGTCATGAAGTCCTGGAGAGAGATGTTGTTCACATCAAGCAATTAGTTATTAGATAGCACCAGTGGGCCTTTGGAGACATGCTAGCCAAAGGTGGTACCAGTAGGCAGGTTTTCATTAATGTAAAACCCTGTGGAATAATGTAAGACTTTTCCTAATGTCGATTTTCATAAATGTAAGACCCTAAAAAAGAGGATGCTGGGCATCCTCTTTTACCCTGAAAAGGAAATTGTGCTGTAAAATGAAACAAGGATGACAGCTGAAGGAGAGAGGGTGTGGGGGGAACATGCTGGGCAGAAATGGGTCAAACCAATGATGGTGTTTTCCACTGAAAACTGGAAACTGGATGAGCTGGACGGAGAAATACACTGCTTCTCAGAACTGATGCTAAGGCTTGACATATTGATATCTTCTCCAACTGGCACGACTGTGCATAATCACATGTGCTTTTGAACACGTGGAATCCTGGGTCTCGCCGCTGTTGTCAGCTGCTATGGAACTTGCTTGACTCCGACTCAATGATTTACAAAGTGGACTGCTTCACAAGGTTTTCTTGGCTGTAATCTTTCTAGAAGCAGTTCACTAGGCCTTCTGCGAAATCACCATTTGGGTTTGAACCACCCACCTTTGGAAGAGCAGCTGGTGATAAATCACTTGTGCCACCAGTGCTTCACTCTATGATTCCAGTTTTAACAAACTCCTCGGGTGATTCTGGTATTGGAAGTTTGGGGTTCACTTGAGAAACTGGCCCGAGAGAGCCCCAAGAATTTGCACCGTTGAGTCTTTCAAGAATGACTCAGACATCAAATGCTAGTTCATTTATTATCTCTAACAGCTACTTAAAATTGTGAGAATTGTTTTATTAGCTGTTAATGTTGTTGCTGTTGTCACGTGCCATTGAATTGGATCTGACCCACTGTGACCCTATACACAACAGAACGAAACATAGCAGGGTCCCTCACCAACCTCACAATTACCCCCGAGCCCATTGTCGGAGCCACTGTGTCTTCCCATCTTCTTCTTTGTCTCAGTCCCTCCACTTTACCAAGCACAATGTCCTTCTCCAGGGTCTGCTCTCTCCTCACAACATGTCCAAAGGATGTAAGATGATGTCTTACTACCCTTCCCTCCAAGGGACACTCTGGCCTTATTTTTTCCAAGACAGATTTGTTTGTTGATTTGGTAGGAGCAATGAAAAAAACTGAGTGGTAGTAATAGATATAACTTTATATAAATAAAACTTATTTATTTAAATACATAATTTTATTAGTAGTAGCAATGACATTATTTCAATTACTAAAATATTATTTGAAATATTAAATATCATTGAAATGATTGTATACACCATTTAATTATAAGAATGTGTGTAATATATATCTTAGTAATATTTCATTAATGCCTATATATTTGGGCTCAAAGCCAAAAGAATGAGATACTCACAGGGGTGAACTTTTTTCCTACCAAGAGGCCATTGGATATTAATAACATTGTTGGTGGGTCATGCAAAGTTTCAACTTGAAAAATTAGTCTGCTCTATTTGGTGATCATTTAATAAATTCACCCCTGATGTGATGACTGGAAGTGCTTCTCTTTGGTGTGATGTGTTATATTAGCTGATATTGGTGATTCACAGGTTTTATATGGCCCTTTCAGAGCATTAGCTGATGTCTCTACACTTCTCCCCACCATTCCAGAAAGGATCCTTAAAATATATTTCTTTAATGTATAGTAAATAATTTTACTCTTTCAGTTCTTATAACAATCCATATGTCGCTTGTATCAAGCACATTTGTACATATGTGGTCATCAGCCTTTTCAAAACATTTTCTCCCTACTTGAGCCTTTGGTATCAGCTCCTCTTTTTTTCCCTCCCAGAGGAAACCAAACCACACTCAGTGCCACCCAGTCCATGCTGATTCATAATAATCCCTCTGTGGGGTTTTGAGACAGTGACTGTTAGAAAGTCCAGTCTTTCTCTGGGGAGCAGTGGCTTGAAACCCTTATGCATAGCTTCAAAACACTGTCAGGGGAACCTATCACAATGATCTACATATAACTCCCTTCCTGGAGGACAGACCACAGAAAAGTGGTGAAGGAGACATCAGTCGGTGTTAGACATGAAAAATTAATAACAACTTACAAATTATCAAGGGTTCATTAGGGAGGGGTAAATGAGGATATGATACCAAGGGCTCAAGTAGGAAGAAAATGTTTTCAAAATGATGATGACAATAAATATACAGATGTGCTTGACACAATGGATGGATTGTGATTAGAGTTGTATGAGCCCCCCAAAAAATAATTAAAAACAGAAAAAAGACATGGTCGGATACTAAAGATCTAAAGAATGAAAACAGTACTGATGATCCCTAATAATTAGAACCTGGAATGTCTGACCTATGAATCTAGGAAAATTAGAGGTGGTAAAAAATGAAATGTAACGCATAAAGATTGATATACTAGGCATTAGTGAGCTGAAATGGACTAGAGTTAGCCATTTTGAATCAGAAAATCATGTGATTTACTATGCCAGTAATAACATAATCAAGAATAATGGCAAGGCATCCATTATCTAAAAGGACATTGTAATCTTAATCTTGAAATACTATGCTGTCTGTGATAGGGTTTTCTATATTCAACTTAAAGGAAATCCAATCAATATAAGCATTTTTCAAATGTATGCATCAATCACAAAAGCTAGTGATAAAAAAATTGAAGGACTCTACCAACAACTTCAGTCAGAAATTGACCAAATGTGCAATCAAGATGCATTGATAGTTACTGGTGATTGAAATGCAAGAGCTGGAAACAAAAAGGAACAATAGTTTGGAAATATGGACTTGAGGATAGAAATGAAGCTGCAGGTTGAATGGTAGGATTTTTCAAGACAAGTGACGTATTCATAGCAAAACCCTTTTTCAACAACACAAAAGGTGACATTACACATGGACATCCCTAGATAGAATAAATAGAAATCAAATTGACTACATCTGTGAAAAGAGACAATGAAGAAGCTTAAGAGCAGCAAATAGAAATAGGTCAGGGGCTGACTGTGTAGCAGACCATCAATTGCTCATGTATAAGTTCAGGTTAAAGTTGAATAATAGTTATAGAACCCATAAGAGTCAAAATATGACCTTGAGTCTATCCCACATGAATTTCAAGAACATCTCAGGAACAGATTTGAGGTGTTGAGCAGGAATGATAGAAGACCTGATGAGCTGTGGGAAGACATCAAGTCCATTAATCATGGGGGGTTGGGGGGAAGGTCATTAAAAGGACAGGAAAGAAAGAAAATATCAAAATGGATGTCAGAAGAGACTCTGAAGCTCATTCATAATCATAGAGTAACTAAGGTGAATGGAAGAGATGATGAATTAAAAGAGCTGAATATAAGTTTTCAAAAGGCAACTTGAGAAGAAAAAGCCAAATAGTATAATGAAATGTTCAAGGAACTAGAGTTAGAAAACCAAATGGAGGAGCTCCTTCAGCACAGGTGACATGGAATGAACTTAAGAAAAAAAATTCAAGACTTCAGTTCCAATCTTGAAAGATTCTGTGGGCAATATTCAATGATGTAAGAAGCATCAAGGGAAGATGGAAAGAGTACAGTCAATGTACCAGAAAGAACTAGTCAATAGTTCACCATTTCATGAAGGAGGATCTGAACAAGAATCAATGGTGGTGAAGGAAGAAGTTCAAACTGCATTGAATGCAGTAGGCAAAAACAAGGCTCCAGAAACTAACAGAATTCCCATTGAAATGTTTCAGTGAGCTAGGGAAGCACTGGAAGCATTCACTCTTCTATGTCAGGAAATGTGAAGGACAACTATTTGGCCAACTCAATGGAAGAGATCCATATTTGATCCCATTCCAAAGAAAGGTGACCCAACAGAATTTTCAAATTATTTGATGGTATCATTGATATATGCACACAAGTAAATTTTGTTGAAGGTCATCCAACAGCAGATACAGCAGCACATTGGCAGGAATTACCAGAAGTTCAGGCCAAATTCAGAAGAGGACATAGAACAAAGGATATCATTGCTGATGTCAAATGTATCTTGACTCAAACCAGATAATACTAGAAGCATGCTTACTTGTGTTTTATTGACTATACAAAGGCATTCGACTGTGTGGACCGTAATAAACTGTGATAACTTTGAGAAGAATGGAAATTCCAGAACATTTCATTGTGCTCATTTAGCAATTGTACATTCATCAAGAGGAAGTTATGAAAGCTGAAAAAAAGGGCATACTGCATGGCTTAAAATCAGGAAAGATATGCATTGTATCAATTGTTCAATTTTTTTCCTTCACAAATCATCAGGCGAATGTGGCATCAGGATTAAAGGAAGGCCTATTAATAACCTACTATATGCAGATGACACAACCTTGCTTACTGAATTTGAGCAGGGATTGAAGCACTTGCTGATGAAGATCAAGGATTGGAGCCTTCAGTACGTATCACAATTTTAGTATAAAGAAGACCAAAATCCTCACAACTGGACCAATAAGTAACATCATGATAAATGGAGAAAAGATACACGTTGTCAAGGATTTTGTCTTGCTTAGATTCACAGTGCTCAGGGAAGCAGCATTCAGGAAATCTGCTGCATAAGATCTCTTCATAAAGTTGAAGAGCAAGGATATTAGGTTGAACACTAAGTTCATCTAACCCAAGCCATGGCAGTCTCCACTGTGTCATATGCATGTGAAAATTGAACGTTGGGCTGAGCCCCGGTGGCGTAGTGGTTGTGCGCGGGACTGCGGCCCACTGGGACGGAGGTTCAATTCCAGCAGTGGGGCTGGGCCTCCTACTCCCACCACCAGAGAGCAATGATGCCCCCCCCCCCAAAAAAAAAAAAAAGAAAGTTGAACGTTGATTAAGGAAAACTGATGAATAGATGTGCGGGGGGCATGGGGAGGTGGATGTCATATAAGGGATTTTTTGTATTTGTCACAAGTTTGAGAGAGGCAAGCTGCTGAAACCGTTCACATCATATTTTAACCTACTCATCGTTAGGTTGGTGCTGTTCTGATACAGGGGAGAAGCAGGAAGCAGTCACAAAGCCCCGGCTGTGCTAGGGTGGCCTGACTACCTGTGGGGGAGGTGATCCTGAAGCGGGCCCACAGACATACCAGGAGTGCTGGATTAGCTGAAGTGCCGTCATTTTGAAACATTATCTAGTGTCCCTGGTAGGTATTTTATCTAGTGTCCCTGGTAGGTATTTTATCTAGTGTCCCTAGTGGGTATTTTTCTTACATAGGAAATAGAAGGAGTTAGACCAGCTAATCAGAAGAGTAATTGGACTAATATTCCCATGAATATGTTGGAAGCATTTATGTTTAGACTTGGCACTTTCCTGCCGGTCATATGCTTTCAAAAGGCATCATAAGTTTAGACAGGAAATGGTCCTTTGCTCATCAGTGTTCATCCTGTGTGGAATTACCCCAGTGCCTCTGAAACATCTTTTGTGAGCACAGGGGTGGGTGAGGCGCTGGCTGCCAGAAAGTCAGAATGTTCAGCTTCTGGGAAAGGAAGTCACTGGCCGGTCAGCCAGCCTGGCAGGGAGCAAGGAGGCTCTGCTGTCTTGTGATAAAGAAACCTCATCTTCCAAAAGGAGAGTGCGGTGGGGTGGGGGTGGGTTGAGAGTTTCCAAGTATGAAATGTTATGGCCCCAGAATCTTTGGTAATACTCGATTTTCACTAAATATATATTTTTGAAGCAAAATTTTTGAGCAAATTTCTGGTCCTACCTTCGATAAAGAGAAGAAATTGCCCCAAAGTAGATGTAGTCCAACCATGGCAAATATCAATCTGGAGTAAAACTGGAGAAAGTCAGAACTTGAGTTAGGTGGGAACCCGTCAGAGAAGAAAGACTCAGATGTTTTACACTAATAGGCATCAAAAAGTGCAAAGCCCCACTCTGTCACCCGTGGGAAAGTGTTGAGACCCAGAAACACGGGGGTTCCATGGAGTTCTGGCTCCCACAGGTCCCCAGTGCCTTTTAAAGATGGGCTTCAGGAGGCTGGAACCACATATTGTTCAGTAGGTTTTTCTGGAAAGAGGGGTAAGTTCCCTTAATGTTAAAGTACTAAAAGATAACATTATTGAAGCTTGTTGGAAATCCAAAATGTAACAGCCTTTGTAGTAAAAATACCCTTTTTTTTTAAATTGGAGACTCTTACAGCTCTTATCACAATCCACACATGTATCCATTGTGTCAAACACATCTGTACATATGTTGTCATCATATTTTCCAAAACATTTTCTTTCTACTTGAGCCCTTGGTACCAGCTCCTCCTTTTTTAAGCTTAATCAGTAGAGATAATCAAACCCAGAAAGTCGGTAAGCAAGACCATTAAAGATAAGTAGCTAGGCAAAACACACACCCTCCAATTAAATAAACAGTGGAGCGTGAGGCCTCTGGGGATGGTAGTTTGGTAACCCTGGGAGACAAAAATGTAGCCAAAGATGATTGTTTGCCATGATCTTTGCAATGACATTTTTTTATCACGTAGTTTGGAGTATGTAACTTGCTCGATTATTACTTAATATATATATTGAAGCAATTTAAAGGTAGCGAATCCAACTGTACCCTTCTGCTGAGTGCTTGCAGTATAAACTTTGAGTTTCTTGAGTAAATCTGGTTTCTTTCTGTCTTTGGCTGAAACAGCGGCATGCAACCCAGGACTCTTATTCACAGCAAGACTCCTATAAATCAAACTTCAAAGGAGTCATTTGAATGATTAAATAGCTTGAAACTATGCCTGATATACCTGTGTTCAATGCCTTTTCAGTAATTTTTGGAAATCTGCCCTTCAGTTGTTTTTCTGTGGTGAATAGCTAATGTGTAAGTCTTAATTGTATAACAGAATACAATAGCCTCCCCTTTATATGTAATTTTGATTTCTTGTCATTTACCCAAAAGTCAACCATGGCACAAAAATTTTAAATGCGAATGTAGCTTGATATAGTCCCTTACAGTTTCAATCTATCCCTTACATAAATTTTACTGTAATATATTGCTATAATTATCTTATTTTATTATTAGCTATTATTTGTCTCTTTCTGGTCTAATTGATAATTAAAATTTATCTTAGGTATGGATGTATAGGATAAAACATAGTATATATAGGCTTCAGTCTTACTGATGGTTTTGGGTATACACTGGGGGTCTTTGAAGGTATCCCCTGTGAATAGGGGGAAGGACACTGCTGTATATCTTTTGATGAGCTCATATTTAATAACCAGAAATTTAATTATCCTGCTTTAGTCATATAAACATCTAAGGAAATATACATATGGGATTTCAACCTTGTCACCATAAACATAGATTCTCTAAACTATTTTTTTCTATTTTCAGATATTTGCAAGTCTGGATCCATTCCCTCTGAGGTGGAGAAGAGGTTGCAGATGGAATGGCCCTTTCAGGAAGACCTGATTCTCAGAGAACAATATCAAGGAAAGTTCAAGAACAGTACCTACTCAAGTAAGACATGAGAAGCATCCTGGAGATGTTCTAGCTCCCACAGTACTTGGATAGTTTGGATGTAATCATTCCTAAGTGGCCGTGGGTAAAT
Organism: Nesogale talazaci; assembly: GCA_004026705.1. Lineage (NCBI taxonomy): Eukaryota > Metazoa > Chordata > Mammalia > Afrosoricida > Tenrecidae > Nesogale > Nesogale talazaci. The sequence goes on along the minus strand of PVJH01007906.1, from coordinate 18,554 downwards.
ATGTAACCAGTTGCCTGACACATGGTGATCCCTTGTGTGTCAGGAGAACTGTTCCACAGAGCTTCCAAGCTGTTTTTCAAAGTAGATCACCAGACCATTCTCCTGAAGTGTCTCTTCTGGTTAGAGTCAAACCTCTAACCTTTGGACAGGTTGCAGTCCATCACATTCATCTTTTGCATCATCCGTAGACTTTGCATAAAATATCTGAATGCATAGCCATGGCACCACCAGGCTGGGTTTCGCTTATAAAGCTGTGCAGTACTCAGATATTCTCTAGAATTCATGGGAAATCTTGACCTCAAAGCTGTGTCTCTTCTTTTTAGTCTATAATCTGGCTTTCCTTGTGGGGCATCAAGTGAAATATAGAAATTGATGATGGACCAGCTAATAATGACCTTCACTGCTCTGTAGAGCGAGGGAGTCAAGGGAACACAAATATATTACTTCTACAGACGTGAAAGGCAAAAGGTACAGTGTGAATGTCCTTCACACCTCCCCAGAGAGAACCCTTATTCTAAGTTGGCATCATTAGACAAGGAAATCCTGGACCACAACAGAACCACCCCCACCCCCGCCCCCACCCCCCCGGTCAAAGTTTTCTCGTTTTCTTTCCTCCTAGGTGCTGCAAACACAGGATCAGCTCAACTAACTGGGACTTGATTTCCATTCACTGAGACAGTTTTCCAGTCTTTGAGAGTGGATATGTGTGTGTGTGTGTGTGTGTGTGTGTGTGTGTGTGTGTGTGTGATCACATGTGGCCATTAAGGCTCAGGAAACAGGGAATTCTTATTTTGTAACTCTGAAATACATATTTTTTGTAAGTTGGTGTTTTAGATCTAATTAAGCGGTGTTATAGGGAGCTGTTTTGCTTAAGATCATCCGACAGGTGATACATTGACAGGAAACTGCCAGAAGTTCAGGCGGAATTCTGAAGAGGACGTGGAAGAAGGGATAACATTGCTAATGTCAGATGGGTCTTGGCTTAGCGCAGAGAATGCCATAAAGATATTTACTCATATTTTATCGACTATGCAAAGGCATTTGGCTCTTTGGATCATAAAATGTGGGTAACCTTAAGAAGCATGAGAATTCTGGAACACTTCATTATGAGTACTCAGAACTGTACACGAAACCAGGAGGCAGCTGTGCAAACAGAACAAGGGAACACCACAGGGTGTAAAATCAGGAAAGGTGGCTGAGCCCCGGTGGCGTAGTGGTTGTGCGCGGGACTGTGGCCCACTGGGATGGAGGTTCGATTCCAGCTCCACGGAGCAAAGGCTGGGCCTCCTACTCCCACCACCTGAGGGCAGTGATGCCACAAAAACAAACAAACAAAAAAATCAGGAAAGGTGTTTTGTATGCTGAACAAGTCGTCAGAGAAGATGGATTGTCTGAAGAAGAATGTGGCAATAGGATTGGAGGAAGGCTTATTAACAACCTGTGATATGCAGATGACACAACGTGGCTTGCTGAAAGGGAGGAGAACTTGACGCATTTTGTGGATACAGAGCAAGGATCGCAGCCGCAAGTATGGATTAAAAGTCAGTGTAGATAAGACGCAAGTCCTCACAATTGGACCAATTGGTAGCATCGTGATAGATGGAGAAGAGCTTGAGGTTTTCTAGGACTTTGTCTTGCTGGGATCCACAATCCGTGCCCATGGAAACAGAGGCAAGAGATCAAAAGAAGTATTGCATCAGGCAAGTCTGCTGCATCAGACCTCTTTAGAATATTGTACGGCAAGGAAATTACTTTAAGGACGAAGGTGCACCTAACCCAAGCCATGGTATTCTCCATTGCATCATATGCGTTTAAAAGTTCAACACTGAGGGCTGAGCCCCGGTGGCGTAGTGGTTGTGCACCAGACTGCGGCCCACTGGGTTGGAGGTTCAAATCCAGCACCAAGGCTGGGCCTCCTACTCCCACCACCAGAGGGCAGTGATGCTCCCCAAAAAGCAAAACAAAACAATAAAAGTTGAACGCTGAATAAGGACGACTGGAGAATAGCGGATGTGTTTGAATGGTGGTGCTGGAAAAGAATATTCAAAATACCACGGATGGCTGAAAGGACAAACAAATCTGTCTCAGAAGAAGTAAGGCCAGAGTGCCCCTGAAAGGCAACGATGGCAAGACTTTGCCTTATATACTTTGAACGCATTGTCGGAAAAGTCTAGTCCCTGAAGGACATCATGTTTGATAAAGTGGGAGGACAGCAATAAAGAGGAAGGCCGTCCACGAGATGGGTGAGCACAGTGGCTGAGGCATAGGAGCAACTGTGAGAATGACACAGGTCCATGCTGTGTTTTGTTCCCTAGTGCACATGGTCGCTCTGAGCCCCAGCTGACCCACCAGCACTTCACAGCAACAACACCAAGGAGCTGTTTCCACGCATTGTCCCGGACCTGTGGCTGAAGTTGCAATGGCTGGGCAATGTGGGTGGGCATCAGATGAAGTCTGTGTGGGCAGGAGATTGTTCAGGCCAGGCTCGCATCCTGCAGCCCGCAGGTGTCCGGGAGGGCATAGGTAAATTCACTGATACAGCTCCCCTTAGAGAGCCTGCTCACCCACTCTGCAAACCCGATTGGACTGGAAAAAGTAAGATAATAGCTGTAATCCTCGGGTGTGGTCACACAAAGGAGGGCACCCTTAGTGATTTAATTGTGTTTAATGAGCGAATTCTTTGCTCTCCTCCTCCTTCAGCTTCCTTTCCTCTCACCCCACCTCTCCATATCCCACACTCACCCCCACACTGGATGGTGGACAGACTTACTTGCATTTACGAAGGGGAATGCAAGAGAAAAAAAATCAGCACCGGGTTGGAAAATCAGCACCTTCTAGATTCTTCTCATCCCAGGCTTCCTCCACATTCAAGGTGTTCAGTATCAGTTCGGTTTAGTTTGATGGTTGTTTTCATTGGGGGAGGTGGGAAAGAGGAAGAAGGCTGGATGATTCTTATATTTTTCTCTTGAATCTGAACTCAGGAATATAGAGTCTGTAGGCTAGAAGTTGTAGCAGTTTATTATGTCATTTGTTTTCATCATCAGGTGCCAATGAGTCCGTTTGAACGTTCAGTGACCCATGCGAGTGAGTAGAATTTCCCCCAGGTTCCTAGGCTGAAAATCTTTATAGGAGCACATTGCTCCATCTTTCTCACATGGAGCCACGTCGATAGAGTAGGACTATCCCTTTGGGATTGCCTCTTCTTCCCCTGGCAGAGCTGATGGTGTGTTCAAACGACTGACCATGCGGTTAGCAGCCCAGCTGTGTCCCTCAGCCTCTTGGGATGGTCTAAATCACCCATTTTTTGCTTAGCAGACAAGCACCACCATGGCTCCTTGAAAAAAATACAACCAGCATGCTCCTTAGAAGCCGGGATGGCAAGATTTTATCTCACATCCTTAGGACATGTTATTGGACCGTTATTTCCAGTCTCAGGAAAAGGACACTATTTTTTTTATAAAGTAGAAGGACAGAGAGAGAGAGAGAGAGAGAGAGAGAGAGAGAGAGAAAGGCCCTCAATGAGACGGATTGACCCAGGGCCTGCAGCACGGCAGCCATTGTGAGGAGGGTGCAGGGCCAGGCTGTGTTTTGTGCTGGGGTGCATGGGTCACTACAAGTGGGAACCAAGCTGAGGGTATCTAATGACAGCAGAAGGGTGAGCTACATAAATCTGAAAGAGTGAGGAAACAGAGAAAGGTGAAGTAATATTCTGGAATTCAAGCAGTCTAGGATTTTTGAAAATGCCTTAACCCTTCGTAAAGGCATCAGGCAATGATGATGCTTTATATTTGTGAGTTTGTGCCTTAAAAAAGTGTGCCTCTGCTAATGGATTAGATCCCACGTGCTGAGCTAGGCAGAACAAATCCCACCGTCTGTCTGAATTTCCGCTTCGGCATTCTGAGAAGGTGCTTAGCCTTAGGAATAGAAGGACAGAGTGGAGGTGTCTAGAGTGAGACTTGGGCAACAGGCATCCTGTTTCATGTTCATACAGGTAGTGTGAACTCAATGTTCTGTGTAAGTGAAAAACAGGCAGAACACTAAAGGATTTGTGCCGATGGGGTTTGTCGCCCTAAAAGGTACTTCTTTCGGGGTGAGTACTCTGATTATGGTAAATGGGAGTTAGATAGAGATGTTTCTGGGGCTTCCAGCAGAGCTATCAGGGTCAGAAATACTTTGGAAAACTTTATAAAATTGTGACTTAGATTAAAGTGTATGGAGCAGATCATCAGCTTCACATTCAACAGTTTATGAAGTTGACCAACACCTGCCCCGTTTTCATGATTTTCTTCCATCTCCTTCGTGTTCCATATTGTCTTCCCCTTCACCCACATTCATACTTGGCTCCCTTCTAGCCTGCAAATTCCCCTTCTTTCCCTTTTCCTCCCACCCCCAGTAACCATCAAAGTCTGTCTCTTTTCAGTGTGAACACCTTTATTATTATTTTCTCATGAGAGTTAAATCATAAATGTTTGTCCTTTTGTAATTGACTAATTTTACTCCGTATAACGTCCTTCAGGTCTGTCCGTGTCATGAGGTGTTTCTCATAGTTATTCTTCAACACTGCATCTCATCATAGATAATTATTTAAAAGAGTATAAAGCTCAACGCAGAAGGACTCTACTAATTAAGATTTTCTTTTTTTTTTTTTTTTGGTGGGTTTTCTTTGGGGGGGAAGAGCATTTGGGTCCAAAAAAGACTTTAGAGGGTGGTTTTGGTTTAAATTTACATGTTTAAAGATTATCTCAGAGGAATAACTTCAGGGTTCACTCAGATTCTATGGCTCCAGAAAGTTTATATTTCAGTGAAAGTTTGAAATTCTGTTCTACATTTTTCCCTCTTTTGATCAGAAGTCTCCTAGTAGCCAGACATTATTTCAGTTCTGATCTCTTGCTGAAGGAGACATAGAGATAACATTTGTTATCTATGTCAACATAGGTTGACATTTATTTCCTTCCTCTGATACTTGACTCTCCTGAATATTTCGAAAGACCAATTGTTGTACTTTGCTACTTGCTAGCTTTTAAGCTCTCAGTCACTACTCAACAAAATAGGGGGTAGAACAGAAAGAGCATCATGAAGTCCCTCAGAAACATGATTCTAAAGCGCCACACCAAGGTGACAAATTTCATCCCTGGTTTGGTTATACATTATTAGCAGCCTTAATAGCTGCTCTGGATAGGGGTAGTGTGTGTGTGTGTGTGTGTGTGTGTCTATAACAACATTACTAACACAACATTTTTTTCAGGTGTACTATTTAGTTACATTAATCAGTTGTGCAAATATCACCCATAATTGAAATGCTCATGACTAATTTTTAATGTAAGATTTTATGTCATTTTAAGTTAATAAATCAAGTACAAGATATACTTTAAAACAATGTTTTACATAGAAACAAATTTACTGAAGTAATTTGTAAGCAAGAGTGTGAGGAAAGCTATTTAGATTCTGAAGAAGAGAGTTTATGGCGATGAATAAAGCAGACCACTGGCGCCTGCATATTGAAACCACAGTGGAGTTTCTCCAATTCATCTGAAATCACTGAGTGCCAGATCACAGCTTCTAGTACTTTCTTTTTTTTTTTCTAGTACCTTCTATGTACCAGTCAAAACAAATGAAATCAGGTTGATCTTTTTTCAACTTTACCTCCCAATTGTGTTGGGTCTTTGATATAATTATCGTTATTTATTAGGATTAAAGGTGAAAACAATGAGATCACTGCCTTGGAGTCAATGCAGACTCGGGACAGAGTCGAATTGTCCCTGTGAGTTTGCCAGACTGTGATGCTCTGCTGGGTAAGAACACCCCGTCTTTCCCCAGCAGAGCAGCTTGTGGTTTCAAACTGCCAACCTTGCAGATCACAGCCCAACTCAGTACCACTACAACAAATTTGACAACAGAAATCATAATTATTAAGAAAAGCAGATCTTTGCAGTGGTTCGTTTGGACTCACAGCACCCCAGGGAGCAGAATGGAACCACCTCCTGCATCTCCGAGACTGTATATCTTCATGGGAAGAGAAAATCTCATCTTTCCCCCTAGACAGCAGCCAACGAGTTATCATTTCATGGCAACATCTTTCCCATTTCTTTCAGGAAGTTCAGTGGATATGCTGTACACTTTTGCAAATTGCTCGGGACTGGACCTGATCTTTGGTCTTAATGCATTATTAAGAACATCAGATTTGCACTGGAACACTTCGAATGCACGCCTGCTGCTTGACTACTGTTCCTCCAAGGGTTATAAAATGTCTTGGGAACTAGGCAATGGTAAGTACTTCCATTTCATGAGTGAGGAGATTCCCCTCTGGCATTAAATCATTTAGAACTATTTATGGCTTTCTTTTTAATCTGGGCCATTATACTTCTACTTGATCATATTCCTTATTATGAATCATTTTATTAGGGAGCTCTTACAAATCTTATAATAATCCATCATTCAATTGCATTAAGCACACTTGTACAGAAGTGGCCATCAACATTTCTAAAACATTTTCTTTCTACTTGAGTCCTTGGGCTCAGCTCCTCTTTTAACCCCCTCCCACCCTCATGAACCTCAATAAATTATAGATTGTTACTATTATTTTCATATCTTTCACCATTTGCTATCTCCCTTCATTCACGTTTCTGTTGTACATCTCCCCCCTGGGGGGTGTTATACATTAATTATTGTCATCAGTTCTCCCTTCCCCCCCTTCTGCCCCTGTCTTCCCCCTACCCCCATGGTATCACTACTCCCATTATTGTTCCTGAGGGGTTGATTCTGTCCTGGAGTCCGTGTGTTGAGAGCTTGTGTCAGTCCAGGTAGACTAGAAAAACAAATCCATAGACACGCATATGGATATAAGGAAAGGGATACAAGAGCAATGGGACATTGAGAAAGCATCCCAATCCAGTCCAGTACAAAGTCATAAGTCCAATAATAGGCCATATGCCCGAGACCAGTCTATTACATCTCCTTCCAATTCACAAAGTCACAGGCCAGTGGTGCAGAGTCCCGGCGCTGGCAGGGGTCCCCTCATGGCTCCTCACTTCCAGGCCTCAGGGTCCATCAAAAGCATCCAGGGGTGGTAGAAGCAACTTAGCACTGGCAGGAGTCTCCATGTGCCTTCTCCAGCTTCAGAGGTCTGGTTCCATCAGGGTAAAGCCGTGTGGCTGCTCCTCCGGCTCCTTCAGCTCCTCAGATGCTGCCCTCTTGTCTTTTCTGTAGTTCATCATCTCAGAGACTGACTCCCAACAACTGGGGAGATGACCTCTCATCTCCATGAAGGAAATACCGTGAGATTTCCCAGATTTTTCTTAGGAGAAAACCATGCCCATGCGGAGGCCTCATTGGCTACTCAATGGCTATCTCCAGATTAACAGGCTGGACTCCACCCCTAGACTTCCAATCATGAAACTGACATCAAGCACACGATGGCCACAGAGCTTTTATCTGTACCAATGACTCTACAATGTTTAATTTATTAAAAAGTCCACAACTTAACAACCGGCAAGGTTAGGGAAATAGCTGTGTGGTGCTGTGGTGCCGCTGGAGGAGGTGGGATTTGAACCCAGCAGTCAACTCCAGAGCAAATCCCCTGCTCTCTTGGAGCTTCATCTCTCCAGGTAGGGAGCCGGTCCCATAATAAGCCAAGCAAACTAGAGTGCATGTTTGTGGTGAGGTGGCTTAAGATACAGATTGGCAGCAGACTTTGGGATTGGGTTGCTGAGGATAACTGGTAAATTGAAGCACAGAGAACGAGACAGAAGGGTAGAAGTCATTGTTCTTAGCGAAGAGCTGAAGAGTTTTGCTGCAGCAGTTGTATGAATAGATATCATTTGAATCCATTCTTACACAACTGTGCATTACTTACTCCTTACTGTTCTTCCAACGCCTTCGGCTCTTCATGATAAGGTAATGGACAGATAACGCAGGCCTTTTCCCTGAGTCTCATTTACAAAGAGAGGTCTCATTTTCCAGAGTGAAGGGGAAGGGCAGAAGGAAGAACCCGCTTATGGAGTAGAGTGAACACTTCGCTCTGCTCTCTCGTCTCTTCCTCTTTGCAACTTCCAAGACTACTTGCATAGATGGCGTGTCAGAGTACATGTCCAAGACTTTTAAATGTCTCCCTCCTCCCTAATTATTTCCCCCTTAAGGAAATTGGAATTCTAAGGACTAGATATAGACTACTTTCCAAATCACAATTTATTTAATGTCCCACTATTAATTCCAAGTTGCCTTAATATCCCCTTGCATTCACTTATATAATTTCAACCTTTATTTTTGTCTGAGTCATCTTCTTAATAATTAGATGTGTTCCTTTTCTGGCCTTTGACTGCTAAGTTTTTGTAATTTGGAAATATTGCTGCTCGACCTGTTCAAAGGTCTACATTGTAGCGGAGGGATTTATGTTGGGAATTGCTGTGTTGCAGAGCCCAACAGTTTTCTAAAGAAGGCTGGTGTGTACATCGATGGATTCCAGTTAGGAACCGATTTCATTGAGTTGCGTAAGCTTCTAGGAAAGTCTGCTTTCAAAAAGGCAAAGCTCTATGGCCCGGATATCAGTCAGCTTCGAGGAAAGTCATATAATTTGCTGAGGAGGTAAGAGCTGAAGGAGACTTTTAAAATTTTATTTACTAAAAGGTCATTTTGTTACTTACAGCTCTTAAAAAAAAAAACCCAGCCCATACATCAATTGTATCAACTGCAGTTGTACATCTGTTGCCAGCATTCTTTTCTAAACATTTACTTTCTATTGAGCCCTTGGAATCAGCTCCTCTTTTTTTTTCCCCTCCCTTACCCCCTCTCCATCTTTGTGACCTCTTAGCAAATTGTAAATTATTAGTATCTTCATATCTCACACTAACCGCTATCTCCATTTCCCCATGGTGTGACCCCCTTGGGTGGGGGTGGGGGTGGCTATGTGTGGATCGTTTTGATCAGTTTCCTCTTCCTTCCCCTGCCCTCCTGGTATCACCACTCCCATTCCTCTTCCTGGATTCCATGTGTTGTGAGTTCTTAGCTCTTTTCTGTACCTGGACGCGTGCTCCAGTCTAACCCAAAGTGAAAGGCAGGACTGGGGTCATGATAGTGGGGGTGAAGAAGCTTCAAGGAACCAGGGGAGTATTGTGTGTTTCCTGCACCGTAGTTAACCCATCCCTTCCTTGTAACCCCTCCTGTCAGGGGATGTTCCATTGTCTACAGAGGGGCTTGGGGGTCTCTACTCCCGCTCCCCTCACTTGTTTGTTTGTGGTCTTCGGATGCCTCTTACCTTATCCTTTTGACACCTCATGATCACACAGGCTGGTGTGCTTCTTCCATGTGGTGAGTTGCTTCTCTGCTAGATTAGCTGCTTGTTTAACTTCAAGCCTTTAAGGCCCAAGACATTATATCTTTTGATAGCTGGGCACCATCAACTTTCTGTTCACCACTTTTGCTTATGCACCCATTTTGACTTCAGTGATCATGTCAGGAAGGTGAGCATCACAGAATGCCAGGTTATTAGAACAAAGTGTTTATGCATTGAGAGAGTGCTTGGGTAGAGACCCACTGCCCTTCTGCTATCTTAATACTTAACATTTAAATATATGCCCAAAGAGCGATATGCCTATTAATATATATTAATATGCTTATATATGCACATGCTTATATTTATACCTCTATAAACGTCTTTTTTCTCCCAGTTCTTTCCTCTCTTTCTGTTTACTTTCCTCCTGTTCCACTCTCATGTTCAATCTTCATTCAACTCTCAGTACTTTCTCCTGGCTACATTACACTTGATCAAATCCCATCAGGCAGCCTATGCCTTCCTTGTGATCAATTTCAGATCTCCTAGTGTTCCCTTATCCCAGGATTTGGCAGCTCTCCCTTTCTCCCACCTCCTGTGTCCACCCAGATATGTTGGCCCCTTTTTTTTCTCTTTGGGATTGGTTATTCTGCCTATCTTATATGGATAGACATGAGAAAAAATAGAAAGAAGTGGGGGGGCAAGAAAAGGCCTATAAATAGCTTCAGGTCTGTCTGCTGACCCTTCTGAATGTTTCCCAGTAGGCTCATCCTGCCCATCGATTCCGGAATCTATTTTCAGGATTCTTCAGGGACTTCATTGCTTTGCTCCCCTTGCTGCTTGCTCTGTTTCACTCTCTTTGGGTTTCACTCCAGGGGGTGTGTGTGTGTGTGTGTGTGTGTGTGTGTGTGTGTCCCGCTCAGATCCCGCATTATCCCCTGTAGCCCTGTGGGTCAGTGAGGGGACCTCGTGTCTGGGGGAGACTTTCAAAAGTAAATGTCTAGAGCTTATGTAACTGGTGGAGGCATGACTTGGAAAAGGACAGCAAGAACGGTTGCATGCCCTGAAGCCTATAATCCACATCACTGTGTGGCATATGTTTTGGCATGTATATGCTTTACCGAACAAGAGGGGGTGGGGGACGGTGATCTCTTTCTGATGAAGAGTCACATGCGATTAACTGCCGGACTAGCTTAAAAAAAAATCAAACACAGAATATACTTGGAGGGGGCACTGAAAGGGATGATGGTGGAGAAACTGGGGTGTCAACAGCCGTCGGTACAAGGAAAGAGAAAATGTTCCAACGTTGATTGTAGTAATTGCACAACCCTTCTTGATAAGATTGAAGTACTGAGTTGTATGATATGTTAATTATGGTTCAATAAAATCTAAAAGTATGTCTATTTTTAACTAAAGTTTACCAGAAGGTCTTGACCAATCTGAGAATATCCAGGATTCTGGGCCTAGTGGCACCAATGACAAAATGTCTAACCTGCCTATTTCCTGGGACTGCAACGCTCGGCACATGTGCTCAGTTATTCTCCCAGGTGAAGTGATGCCTTCTTGGTCTCCTCCCTAGTTTCCTGAAGGCTGGAGGAGAAGTGATCGACGCAGTGACGTGGCACCAGTAAGTGGAGCTCCTGCCCTTTCCCTCGAAAATCAAGCCAGCGCTATTTCCTTTGTCTAACAATGATTTCCATCTACCTGCTGATCGGGTTTTAAATTCAAACAAGAAACAAAAAGTATGTCGAGCAACGCAATACTATATGTTTTCATATGAAAGCTGAAGCTTACTTTAAAGAAGGTATTTTTTTTTCTCAATAAGACCAAGGCACCTTCTTTTTTTTGGGGGGGGGCATCACTGCCCTCTGGTGGGAGTGGGAGGCCCAGCCTTGCTGCTGCTGGATTTGAACCGCCAAGCCAATGGGCCGCAGTCCTGCACTCAACCATTACGCCACCGGGACTCAGCCCCCAAAGCACCTTCTTACGTGACACATGAAACCAACGTATTTTTCAAAAAGTGTGTAACTCCCCTCCCCTCTCAAGTATCTGTAGGTTGATAGTGTCTTTTCAAGACTGAGTAGCTATCTTCTAGATATCTCAATGGAATGGATGCTTTCATTACCCAGTTCTGCTAAAATGTGAATACCACAAGTAGATGGCGTTAACAAACAAAAAATGTATTCTCTCACAGTTTAGAAGGCATTCAGGGCATCACCTCTAAACCTATCCACTGTGAACACGTCGGTTTTGACACACAGTAACTGTAGGACAGAATAGAATTACTCATTAGGGTTTCAGAGGCTGTACATCTTGAAGGGAGCAGCCTTCTCTTTCTTCCACAGAGTGACTGGTGGCTTCAAAATACCAATTTCAAAATACCAATGGTTAGGAGTCCAATGCGCAATGTCCTGGCCCACCAGAGCTTTGTACCAGAACTAGGGGAAGGCTTTCTCTTTCTATCAACTCTGAAGGAAGACCCTCACCCCTTTTTAATATCAGTGGGTCCTCTGTTCCTAGAAGACATCCACTTATCTTGGCAGCCATTTCCTCCTGGGTTTACAAGGTTCTCAGTAGGGATCCCAGCCCAAAGGACAAGTTCCACTTGCAGGTCTTTTGGTTGGTGGTAGTCAAGTCCCCTTCTCCCTACTGACTTCTGTCCCAGAGCTTGTAGGATTTCAGTAAACATAGTGACTTAAATAAGGGTGTGTGACTTGATTACATGGATCAGGATAGAGACTCAAATAGCATTCATATGGACCCAACCCCTGCCACCAAGTTGGTTCTGACTCGTAGAAATCCCATATAGCATTGATCCCCAAACTTATATGGTCTACTATCCCCTTTCAGGGGGGAAAAATCACTCAGCAGCTCCCTGGCAATTCTTGGTATCTGCTTCTGCAGCTTCAGCCTGCAGCACTTGCGCCTCGCTGATGGGGTGATATTGTCCACTTTGGGAAACAGGCTCTATGAGGTTTCTGAGGATATACATTTTCAGGGAGGTAGCTAGCCTGTTGGTTATTTGTTTTTTTTCCCAAAGAGCAACTGGTGGTTCTGAGCTGGCAATCTTGAGGTTAGCAGTCTAATGCTTACCCCCAAACAGACCCAGCACTCTGTAATTAACATATACAGGTTAGGAATTACAACCCATGTGGCCAAATGGAGGCTAATTATATCATATTGCAAAATGGAGGACAACTACCCAGCATTGGGAGTTATAACCCAGCCAACCTGACACACGTCTGTTGGGGTGGAGACACAATGAACTCTTTTTCATGTCCCCTTTCTCCTTTTCTATCTTGATTTTCCCTGGTGGAAGTTCTCCTTTCACCACCATCACCACCACCACCACCACCACCACCACCACCCTTTTCTTTTTGTTGCCTTTGGGTGGGAGAGGTAGGAAAGAGAACAAAGTCAATTCATTGCAAATCCCAAAGTTAAAATTTATTATTTTTCTATCTTGTGAATGATTTAGCTACTACTTGAATGGGCGAATTGCTACCAAAGAAGACTTTTTAAACCCTGATGTACTGAACACTTTCATCGTAAGTGCAGAAAACGTTTTCCAGGTAATAGCCTTTTTTTTTGCTTGTTTATTTGTTGTTTGTTTTTAGTGTAAAACCACCAAAGTCCATTTGTAGAGTCCCGCTAGTTTTAAGTTCCTCAGTCCTATAATGTTTATGGTTTCTCATCTTAGATGTGAGCTTCTTAAGGACAAGAACTGTAGTTTACTTCCTTTTGGTTTTCTTTCGGTTTCAGGTCTTTCCCAGATCTGTTGATTAGAAATCAGCACTATTCTCAATAACCTTGATTAGAATTAACTACCATAGGACATTAGCATGGGAGTGTTTCCATTCTTTTCACACGCTACTATTTCAACAAAGGCCAATTGCCCAAGGACTAAGTGGCTGTCAACTCACTCTAACAATATTGGACAGCTGGTTGTGGTTTTAAGTGCTGTTCATTTTCAGCATCATGGTGGGTTGGTTTATTTGCACTTACCCTGTGGACTTTCCTGTTCCATAGATTGTCCAAGAGACCAGACCTGGCAAGAAAGTTTGGTTAGGAGAAACAAGCTCAGCCTATGGTGGTGGAGCACCCTCGCTGTCCAACACCTTTGCAGCAGGGTTTATGTGAGTAAAACACCCTCTCCCTATGGGGGATCATATCCCAGCCAAGCCTTGACCACCGGTCCTGTTGACATAGCCCAGCGTACACAGTTTGTATGAAAGACTTTATACAAAAGGCAGAGACCAGACGCTACCAGAAAAGGAGGAGAAGCAACGGGCTTGACTATTGAGGGGAAGAGCGAACTACTGGAGGTAGGGGGGCTGATTAGGAGTTTAAACTATTGAAGACAAAGTTGGTCATCTGAAATATAAATCCCTACCTGATTTATGATAAAAAAATCACACACACACATTAAGGGTGGTTTTTTACCCAAGTCCCAAATTTGTGTCAAATTTTATAAGAATTATAAGATTTACCAAACTTTGCTGGATATAGTTAATGTGTCCTAAAGGAACCATTGCAAGAATGAATTGGTTTAGAAATTTTATTCTTTAATTAACCAAACCAAACCAGTTGCCAGTGAATCAAATCTGATGCACTGTGAAAAGAGTACGTCTCAAAGCATTGGGTCTGAAGAAGACACTTATTATACATAACGATACTCACAGATCCCCCAAAATTCCAGGTTTAAACCATTACATAAGAGCTCACTCCAAGAACATTACATAAAAACTCCATTGCTACCTCACTCCAGAGAGTTACCTTATCACGTCCTTGTCCAACCACCACCTTCTTGAATGCTTCAAACCAGGTGTCAAACTTTGAGATGGAAGAGCCAATCCTGTCCCTTGCAACGATTTAAAAACTATTTGATAGCCATAAAAATGTTTTCCTAAACATATGAAATCACCATTATTTCAATAATACCCTTTAAAAATGTTATAAATGAACCTACTACTGCTTTATTTTCATTTTCAGTTCACTTCAGAGTCACATGTATATACCTGGTGAGCCTCATATGGCTTGAGAGACAGTTTGCCACCCTACTTCAAACTATTGATTTACCTGTATTTCAAAATCTGATCAACTTTCTTAAATAATAGCTCTTTATTAAGATTTCTTACTTTAGGATTTAGATGTATTCTCCTCCCTCTCCCTTTTTCATCACTAGAAGCCCAAAATAAAACACTATGCCATTGGGATAGGGGAATATGAGAAAGAGAAAAAGAATGAAGATGTTTGTTTTACCATTAATCAAAAATGCAAGCAGTTTCATAAAATTTTAAGTGTAGTACTACTTATTTCAAAGAGTCCTGCTTTGGTCTCTGCTCAAGGCCTCCCTTAACACAAGAACACTTTGTTCTGATAACTTGGCATTCTTTGATACTCACCTTCCTGACATGATCACTGAAGGCAAAATGGGTGCATAAGCCAATGTGGTGAAGAGAGTGCATGGTGCCCAGCTATCAAAAGATAGAGCATCTGGGGTCTTAAAGGCTTGAAGTTAAACAAGCAGCCATCTATCGTGTAAGCAAATAAGCCTACATGGAGAAGCACACACCAGTCTGTGTGATCATGAGGTATTGATGGAATCAGGTATCAAAAGACCCCAAACAAATAAGTGTCTTGCTTTGAATGAGGAGGTTTGGAGTGAAGACCCAAAGTCCATTTATAGACAACTGGATATTGCCCCACAAAAAGGTTATAAAGAAGGGATGATTCAACCAAGGTGTAGTATAGCACCAATGAATCACACATCATTCCTCTGGTTCCTGAATACTTCCTCCCTGCACCCCTCCACCACCCACCACCCACTGCGTGACCCAGTTCTACCTTACAAATCTGGCTAGACCGGATGCACACACTGACACAGATAAGAGCTCTCAACACAAGGAATTCAGAACAGGTAAAACCCTCAGAAACAGTAGAGGGAATAGTGATATTATGAGGGTAGAGATATGGCAGGGGAGGGGGAGTGAGAGGGAACTCATCACAAGATTGTTTATAGAGGCGCCCCGCCCAAGGGGAGTAATAGAAATGTGGATGAAGAGAAACAGCAGTCAGAGAAATAGTAATAGCAATATATAATTGATGAAGGACTCACAACAGTGGGAAGTTGGGGGATGGTGGGGGGGCAAAGGAGCTTATAACAAGGGCTCAAGTAGAAAATGTTTTGGAAATTATGATGGTAACATATATACAAAAATGCTTGATACAATTGATGTATGGAATGTTATTATAAGAGCTCCCAATAAAATGACCTTTAAAAAAAAAAGAGTCCTTGTAGCACTGACTGCTAAGCAATAGAATGCTCCCTGCAAGGTAGGCAGTTCAAGCCCACCACGAACTTGAGGGAGAAAGATTAGGCTGTCAGGTCCTGTAGAAATTTACAGCCTTGGAAATCCTGAGTCAGAATCAATTCCATGGCAGTGGTTTTTATTTTGCTATCAATATTTATTTCACTTTTACCAATCAGTTCTCACATGTGGGGCAGAGGGAAGGTTGGGCTACCCTCATGGGATGGGGAACTATCTATATAGGTGGCAGTTTAGCCACTCCACCTTGTGTTACCCTGCCTAAAACTCCCAGCTAGACATCCAGGATTTGTTATCTTGCTATCATGCTGTTATCTACTGCTGCCACATGTAGTGTCTGTTACATGCAAATGTAACATGCAAATGACTTTCATGATTAATGTCACTTTCCTCATTTCTTGCTAATACCGCCCACATAGATGGATAAGTCAGAGAAGCATGTAATTAAAATTTCTCTCTCTCTCTCCCTCTCTCTCCGCCCCCCCCCCCCCCCAGGTGGCTAGATAAATTGGGCCTATCAGCCAGACTGGGCATCGAAGTAGTGATGAGACAAGTGTTATTTGGAGCTGGAAATTACCAATTGGTGGATAGAAACTTTGAGCCTTTACCTGTAAGTGACCATTTCCTTGTACCTTTGACTGGATCAGAGAATGCTGAGGGCGCCTTGCCATGCCCTCAATATCTAGCCACACAAAAGGGGGGAATGCCATTTCAATACCCGTAGACTGGTAGTTAAGGGAGCCCTAGTGGTACAGTGGTTACATGTTGGGCTGCTAACCACAAGATGAGAAGTGTGAGACCACTAACCAATCCCCAAGAGAAAGACAAGGCTTTCTAGTCCCATAAAAAGTTACCTTCTCAGAAACCCTCAGGGGCAGTTCTTGCCTGGCCTACAGTGTTACTCTGAGTCAGAAGCTTTAGCAGCAGTGAATGTGATTTGGTTGGTTTTGTTTGTTTGTTTGCCGTGTGTGTGTGTGTGTGTGTGTGTGTGTGTGTGGTTATAGAGTCAATATGAGATGACAGTGGATAACTGGAGGCCAAGGACCACAGTCTTTGTAGTAAAACAATGTGCTTGTCGTCGCTTTTGTTAAATAAGGAAATAAGGAAAGATCTGTTTCACTTCACTCCCACAAAACTAGGACTATTGGCTATCTCTCCTGTTCAAGAAGCTGGTGGGCACCAAGGTGTTAATGGCAAAAGTGCGCGGTCCAGAGAGTAACAAACTTCGAGTTTACCTTCACTGCACGAACGTCGATCAGTAAGTAGGGAAAGCCTCCTTGACAAGGCCGCTTACAAAGGAGGTGCTTGATCAGTAAGCAGGTGGCCTCCCCCTCTGACCCTACCTACCCAAGGGAGCCAAGGTGTGTCCATGCTATTCTCTAATACTCATAGTGATGCAATGCCAGAGTCTAACTGAAAATAAATATAGCTTTAACATAGACCTTTCACACCAGAAAGGGCTCATTCAACATTTTTAATGATCAAAATGAATAATTCAGGGCTTAAAAAAGTTTGGGAAAATGGAAGTAAAAATAGTGCGATTTTTCCACGAATTTTTGGAAGCTCCCTTGTATACTAGATTTAAAAGCAAGACAGTATTACTGTAGGAGAATGTAACTATGCATATTTTATATGAACAATTAGTTCCTTGAGTAGTTATGAATGAGTATAAATATGCAATCATATGACTGAATAATATGTGATTATACTTATAGCCTCTCATCGCTTTTCAGCCTTTTGGCTAAGATTAGGTGTGTATTTACATATTCTTGTGTCATTCCTTGACAACTTGAATTTTTTAAAGAGGATGACCAATAACAACCTAATTTTCAAAAGCTTCCATCACAGTCTCTGCGGGTGTGAGGCCAAGGAGGTTTTGAGAGTCAATGCTTGCAAAAGTATCCCTATGTCTCAGAAGTTTTCTTTTTTCTTTGTTAGAAGTTTTCTTCCTCTGCATAGTTTCAATCTCTCCTGTGTTTGAAATTCCAGTGGCCAATTGATGGACTGGCAATACAGTCTGGCCAAGCAGCATGGATTATAGAGTCAGGAGTCTGAAAATGGTCATGTGAAAAGCAAGCCTTTGTATCAGGTTTTCAAAACAAGACCCCACCAGTGGTCTAATAGTATAAACTCCTGGTTCTCAACTTTCCTAATGCTTTGACCCTTTCATGGAGTTCCTCATGATGTGGTAACCAACCCCCCCACCATAAAATTATTTTTGTCGCTACTTCATAACTGTTATTTTGCTAGTGTTATGAAAAAGCTGACCCCTGTGAAAGGGTTGTTTGACCCCCAAAGGGGTTGCGACCCATATGTTGAGAACTGCTGGTATAGATGAAAGAAGACCAAAAGAACTCACCATCATTTTATATACTTATATCTATGACCATATTGCAATGGAGTCTTTCGTTGCTTAAAATTAAGGGCTTTGGTGACTTCATGGTTAGGGCTGCTAACTACAAGGTCTGCAGTTTGAAACCTCCAGCTGCTCCATGGAAGAAAGATGGACTACTACTTCTATGAAGGGTCCCAGGCTCAGAAACTCAAAGGAGCAGCTCTGCCTTGGCCTACAGGGTCCCTATGAGTTAGCATTAACCCTATCAATGGCAGCAAGTTCTGTTTCATTTGGGTCTTGTTTGTTTAAAGTAGACAATTTTAATGAATTAATCTATTTGCTTTTAGCCCAAGGTATAAAGAAGGAGACTTAACAATGTATGTCCTAAACCTACATAATGTGACCAAGCGCTTACAGTTGCCTTATCATTTACTTAACAAAGAAGTGGATAAATACCTCATAAAACCTTCAGGACCTGATGGGTTACTTTCCAAGTGAGTATACTTCCTTGTTCATTTCTAACTTTCAATGGCAATTGGCATGAGGACCTGGAAAAATACAGGAAGAATGCTTTCTCCAAAATCGTATAACACTACAGACAAGCTATTATCAACACTGGCTACAG